>BGPR01002152.1:58530-73530 GCA_013235015.1 Araneus ventricosus
TATATATATATATATATATATATATATATATATATATATATATATATTAAATTACTTTTAAAAGTCTGATTACTTTTTGTTACATGACATGTATGTTCTAAGTAGTTAAATATAAAAAAAAAGATTATTGATAGGCATAAAATCTAGTAATGAATTTTTTTAGGATAGGATAAATAATAATGAATTAAGATTATTGGTTGGTGGCCACTATTTAAAAATTTCTTTTATATGAGCTTGATATTAATGAGATAAAATTAAATTGAATTAATGCTGAGGATGCAGTAGAGTTAATTAAATTTTGAATGTGGATGAGGTGTTGAATTAATATTCATTTCTCTTATATAATCTAGGTCGACCCTAAATGTATAATTATACTTGTTGTGTTTTATTATAATTTTTTATTATGTTCATTATTTTATGTGTTTTTTGTCATCGTGCATATGTAGTAATAATTCTGATTTTTTATTCAATAAGATTAGGATATGTAAATTGTGTGGTAAAATGGTGGAGTTATTTTTTTAAATAATAAACGTCATTAGTTTACAGTAATTTCGTCTCTGATTTATTTGCCACCCCTGTGACAGTGATGGAGGTAACTATTTGGTATAACCTGGGTTAATATTTAAAATATAACATCTAATTATATATATATATAAACACAACGCAAACTAAAGATCTTTATGAATTGTTTTGGTGTTGAATTTGGTGATTATTTTAAGGATAAATTAAGAACGGAAATTAAATTGAAGTTATGCTAAATTGAGACTAGAAATGAATTAATTATTTGTTTTATCAAATGCTATTAAACTTGCCTTGCACATGTAAATATTATTTAAAATCTAAGATGCTGTGAATCTAAAGGTAAGTGTGATGAGTAGAAAGAAGTATTGTTTTTCTTTTGAGTTATCTAGATACTGAGAGTAAGAAGGTATAATTAGTAGAAAAATAAAAAGTTTAGTATTAATTTAAATGTTCATAAATTTGTATTTCTAATAATAATAATGTTATATAAAAAGACTAGCTAAATTAAATTAAAAATCTTTACGACAGAATAAGGATGATTTATTACTTGAATATAATATAAACACTGAAGAAAAAATTAAGATGCGATTTTTTAGTACCGCAACGAGGGAAAATTGCTGATGGCAAAGAAATTAATTCAATGCGAATAATAGAAGATTGGGATTAAATTTTAAAAAATCTGAAATGAAATTGAAATTATTCCATAAATTTCGATGCACTGATATTTCAAAAGTGAAAAACGTATTAGGGTTCAGTTCAAAGAACTGAAACCTAATTTCTCTTGAAAAGCGAAATATTGCATTTTAAATATCAGAATATCAATTATACAGGTGCTAAATAAAGAATATATATGATGAGTCGGAGATATTTGGAATATATTATTGATTTCTTCACTTAAGATTTATGCATACAAAAAATGAAAAGCTTACATTTTTGAATTAAACATTTTATAAATTTAATGAATATACTTGGAGAAAATTTTATTTAAAAATTATTGTTAACTTGTTCTTATATAAAAATCGCCGAAGGTCAACTTGCATGAAATCGTATATTCCTAAATCAAATTAATGTTTTACTTTTTTCTATTAAAAGATTTTTTCTGATTTATCCAATGAAATATGAGATGAAGATAATTTAAGACTCTTTTCATAAAATACTTTTCAGCCCTTTTAAATTGATGAGCAACATTTTTTGCTCTTGATATTTAATAAGAAGACACTGATAATCTATAAATTTCAGAAGTTTTCTAGAAGCAAGCTTGAACAGTTTAGTTTTATTAACGTCGTGTTTTGAAGAAAAACGAGGGCCTTGTAATTTTAAACCAGGGTCACATGACGACGACGACATCTGAGCCGGCACCCCTTCTCCAAACTTCCACGCCAGGCCAACGGGAGAGCGATTGGGCACTACGTATGATTTAGGCCCCATACACGGGCGGTTCTTCAGTGGAATAGGGTTTCGAACCTGCAACCTTCCGTCTCTAAAGCCGAGACCTTGCCACTAGATCAACCAGCCTCAGCAAACTTGAGCAGATTGATTTATTAAAATTGCGGCACATCACCTAGAAAGGAAGAGAGGAGAAAACTCAGGAAGTATTTTATATTTCTCCTGGTTCTGCTTACATTACCAGTAGCTAACTACTTCGTCAATTATGAAACAGATTCAATTTCAAAGAATAAATATGTCCGTGTGTCCGTATTTTTATATACAGGATGCCCACAAGTGGCGGCTCGTCAACTCAGAAACAAGCACTGCTGCAAAAAAACAAACACCTCTAGATAATGTATTTAAAATATAACTTTTACAAAACAGTTTAACTTCTAAATAGCCCCAAATTTTTAGTTGTAATTATCTGCATCGTGTTTTAGAAAATTATCGACGTATCTTTTTCCCACGAGCGATTCCTAATAAAAGAAAACGGATCCTACAGGGTGGTCACTGAAGTTTTTCACAACAATTCCTCCCCTAATTTTTAGAAAAACTGCAGCTATATTCATAAAACATCATGTCTATGTGGTGGTGGCCATAGGCTACAATTTGAGACTGCTTACAACATCACCTGGTGGCAAAATACGGAAATAGAGTTCCTATTTCGAAAACAGAATGATATAAGGAAAGACTTAAATTAAAAAGTTTTTAAACATTATCGATTTAGTACAAAAACACACCTTATGGACATAAATGCTAAGAAGAGTACAATTAAAATGCACATTTGTTTTACTCCTGATCATTTAGTTTCTGGAATATACGAGTATTTTTTTGAAAATGCACGTAAGTATTAATCATAGCACATGCATCACCTGATGAAAGTTTCAAATCATTATCAGTTTCAAGAGAATCGGGGTGAGCCGAAATCATTTTCGTCTTCAGCAATTTGTTGTTGATGCCATAAATGCGTCACTGCAAAATGTGTACAATGAACAATTTTCCACAACTAATTCTGAACCATTGTATCCATTTTTATTCCAAATTTTTAGAATTTTACAAATGCTGCTTAAGTATCTTACAGCTGTGTATTACTTATGTCAGTATTTCCTTATCCTCGTCCGTATTAGTATCAATTGCAAGTCTTTGTCCACTCTTTTAATCTGCCTTTCAACAGTTACAAGATATTTTTTATTTCTTGCCGTTGTATTTGTGGTTGAATGCTGCACAGGCCGCAATTACTAGTTTTGTCACGTCTATCGTCTCGATCGGATATTTATTAATTTTTTTTCGCTTAGGGGCAATCCTAAAAACGTCTAGAATAAAATTTTTCTCTCTCATTAGGTGTTAGTGAATCGTTTTGCACTCTCTGTGTTGCTATGGATTGTAAATTAAACAAGGCTAAACTTTATTTAAATGTATCGCGTAAATTACCACTATTTTAAAAAAACGCAATACTTCATATAAATTTACATTTTAAACGGTTTTAACGTTCGTCAAATAATGTTTTATTTGTTTATTAAACGCTGCATTTTATTATAAAAGTGGTGTAACGTAAAAAAAGTCCAGCACACTGTGATTACTAATTACTATTTTTTTCTTGAAAGAAGCTACGATTTTAACGCATGATAAATAAACGATTGCTCTTCAACTCGGCAGGTACCAGATTTTTTTTCATGATTGAAATTTTTAGAAAAAAAAATTACTCTTGAAAAAAATATTCAAAACTATATGCGATTATCTGTTTGGTTGTTAATTTAATTTGACAAACGTCATATATTTGTTATGTCTTCTTATGTAAAGTGTTAATATTTCTTAATTATGATAATTTTGTCTCCTATTCACTGCCATTCTAATTTAAAACCGGCTATTTCAATAATAAGATAAACATTTTAGATGATATGATAAAATCTTGTTACGATTTCAGAAGGTTTTATTTAAAGATCTTTTTTCGGATGAGCTTGGCTTCTACGACTTCTGATGTAGGTTTCTTTTCTTTCTTGTAGAAGAGATTCCCTTTTGAAATATCACCTACTACAAAGGTTCTTATGATATCATCTGCAGAAGATTTTTGTAGATCTTCATTCAGCACCTAGACACCAATTTTATGATAGCTGCAATCGCTCTGAAAAAATTGTTGGTGAGTTAGGGCTTCGAGTTACTAACAAAATCACAATTCCTTCAAAAGTTAATATATTAAGTATGGACATTAATACTAATGATTGAACATTTAAAAGCAGGTTTGTTAGCGTTTTCCGATACTGTAACTTCACAAAACGTGGACGAAAGAAGAAAATTTTTGTCATTATCCTGTATGGATGCCTCAAAAAGCAGGAGTTTTCGACCTCTCCACCAGCATTGCATGGCATTTGACAAAGTATTAAGCAGGCAAATCACAGCTCTTCCAAAATGGTATTTTTGGAACACGGGGAGGAAAAAACAATCGTCAAGGTCGAAACCCTATGAAATTTGAAGCAAATAATTCTAAATGATGGAATTTAAAAGAACTTAAATTCCAAAACTCAATCCGCCTATTTCAATTTGAGACCTCGATTAGAGGGTTGCAGCTCATCAAAGGATTTGCCTACATTGGGTCCTCGCTACGAGGGTAGAAATGAAACTCGAAATTTCCCGTGTGGGGGGAAGTGCAGGGCGGGTAAGTAGAAATTTGCGACATAGAATCTTGTCTCAAAACAAACTTTGGAACATCAGTGAATGTTTTGCCTTATTTTTCGATTAATATGAGTGGAAAAAAACCGGTCGTAAGGCAAATGCCATAGCTAGCCTTCTCGTGAATGTCTAGCTTTACTGATGCTCTTGCCAACGTCAAAACTAATATGCTAACATATGTGCAAAGGAAATTCAAACAGGTGTTCAAATGTTTTTGTAGCTGACAGATGTCTGGTAAAAAATTAGTTACTTTTTTCCTCTTTCGATTTCGCTTCGTCATGTAAGCGTTGGAAATCGCGAAAATATTATATCAAGTTTTAAGTGTTCTGTTCATAACATCTTCAAAAGGTGTCACTTTGTATTAATTCGATTATATTCAGCAGATTTGCAATATACTTTCTTCCCTATATCGATCCGTTTTTCGAGATGGTTCGCCGGTAGGTTTCTCTGCTAGTGAACTCATATTGTTGGACATAGCCACTTTACTATCACTTTTATGGCTATAGCTTGAATTTTTCTAAAATTAAGGGGTGGGAGAAATAACTTTAGTGGGCACCCTGTGATTATATACAAAATAAATTCAAAATTATGCAATGAATTAAAAACAAGAAAGAAAAAGAATATGTTACGGAAAGATGCCACAGAATATTTCTCGCCAGAGATGAAATATTTCATGATATCCAAAATACGGTACTTTCTCTGTATAAAACAAGACAAATTTAACAATGAATGAAGGTTATTTATACCCTTCATTAACGCCGCCTAGAAATCTTGAATGATCCTAAATCAGAAGAAAGAAATATGTACAGAAATATATACCAATTACAATAAAACTTGTACTGAACGGAATCTAAAGGGACAAGAAAAATTTTCCGTTTTAGACAGGCTTCCGTTTCATACAGGGCTCATAAGTATATAAGAATTTCAAATATATCTAATAATATATGTAGTATCCCGCCAGTAGGCTTTCTCTCTATCAGCTGACGCCACGTAACGTCACATGATCTTGCTCTGGTTAGCGACCGACATTGTTGTGCGATGGCGAGTGACGGAACGCAACATCTAAACCGCCTGCGATGATTTGACTTGACTTGATGTACAGGGCAGTAGCCGCCCTCCTAATTCTTTCGCTTATAACCTTTTTCTATTTAAATGTTTGTGCCGTCTTAACTGTTTGTGTCGTCTTCATTAAATTCTTAAAATAGCAAAAGTGTGTTTCTTCTGACTTCGTATCAATACACACGGGACCTAGGCTCCCATACTACATATATGTAATGAAAAATATAATCTATGATTAACAAAATACCATAAAAATATAAACAATTGTAATATAGGTCCAGATGTCGAGATCTTGCATATAAAAGCCACTCTTCGTTGCCTTTCTTCAGCATTTTTCTTTTAATTGAGCCATATCCATGTAACGACAGTTCAGTGATTTCATTCTCCTTCTTAAGTGTTTCGTGAAATTGAGATTCTCGTGTTTTAAATGTTTCAATAATTTGCTTCATGCTCAAATTATCTTTCTCTTCAATTATTTTCATTTTAGTATTAATATCCAAAATATTCTTTTTATGCGTTTCCATGACTAAAAAAATCATCCAATCCTGATCAGCGCTTAAAAGTAAATGTCAAAAGCGAAACGACAACGACGAGTCAGTGCATTCAAAATGTGTGATATATACATCATTATTTGATAAAAATATGGTTTACTTCACGGAATACTTTTCTTTTTTTCACAGAATGAAAGAAAAAGAACTTTTGGGAAACGCGCGAGTTTTTATCCGTTAGAACAGGTTTTCTAACAATGAAATATTATGAATTGTTCTTTAAAATTCTGTCCGTTTCCGCGTTAGACAGGTTCCGTTTTAAGTAGGGAATGTTCTATGGATCTTCCTATATTTTTCGACGGGAATAAATATTTCTTCCGCTCATGACAGGCTTCCGTTTCTAACAGTGTCCGTTTTAAACAGGTTTTACTGTATTTAATAAAAATTGACTTAAGTCGGAAAATCAGAAAGAAATGTGTTAACTACATGATTGTTCATACAGGGACTAATAGGAGTGCAGAATGTGATTCAAGAAATTTGAAAAGTTGGGTCAAAACGAAACATTTCAAAGCATGCCTAACATTGTCAAAACATTTACCTCTATATTTCTATTCATATCATCATTTCATATATTCCTTGGTGAAAATCAATCGATTTTGGATTTACATCAGTCTGTGTGGCTCCTAATGCTTAAGTGAATGCGTTGACTCAAAAAGCTAGACAGGTGAAGATTGGTAAGCCATATTTGCATCAAAATTTTTGGAATGAAATTAATTTTGGATCATAAACGTCAACGGGAAACTGTACATTCCCATAATAACTACTCTGTCTCCCTAACTGTGCTATAAACCATAGCAAAAAAAGGCGGGAGGCTTACAATAGTTTTTAATATACTTGATTCAAATAATTTCCAAGGAAAATACCATACGTGCTTTAAATTATTTTATTTATAAATCTAAGCTTTTCCACTCAAATCTAATAACACTATTGAGCACATTTTTAGTTATTGAGCTAATTGCTTCAGCATTCTCGCAAGGTAGCGTGAATATTTTTTAAATTGTGTAAATTAAACAATACATATCAAACCGACAACATTGAATTAAAAAAATAATAAATTTTAAAATAACCTGAAAGAAAGATTTTATGTTAAATTTCAAGGCTCGAAAACTTGAGAAAACAATAATTACTAAATATTAAAAGTTCGAAATGTTTGTAGGTATCAGTGGAAAAATCAATTTCTAACTCAGGAGAACTTCGCCGAATTGGGACGTTTTTAATTCAAATTCGTCGGTCATTCGAATTTTTCTCTGGAATTTTTTTAGTGCACTTTAACATATAGATAAAATAATTATTTCGAACTAATTCTTGTTAATCCGAAAACAAAACTAAAAATATTGGATACGAAACTGCTTTCATTTTTATGCCACTTAAATACACACTGATTACACATTGATTATAAGTAAATAATAATTTGTTGGCCTTTATTCATGCGTTGGCTTTATTTTTAAACAATTTATTCAATCAAAACGAGAAAAAAATAATCTTTTCTTTTTTTGGAAACTTGAATTCACTCGTTTTTTGATATTTTAATACACAGTTGTATTTAAAGTGCTGCTCATTGTTTGTTAAAATTACTTACTGTTTAATTAATTGCTTTGTATTATTTATTAAAAATCTTAAATATCAAAAATAAATCTTTGATTCATTTTTTAAGATAAAAGTCGTTGTTTACTCTCGCTTTCCTCTATTTTATCCACTTTTCCTGAATTCTAGTATTTTGATAAAACGAATTTTTATTGTGGTGAAGACAACTTCGAATTACCCAAGTTCTATAGTATTTTCAAATGTACTTTTGCAACCTCAAATCCGAAAAGTGGGGTTGCATAACACTATTCTCCCACATTTTAACCATATTTGAGTAATATACTGGAAAATGAATGCTACCTTTAACCCTCTGGCACCGAGCGAGGCGGTCTAAAAATTTCCCTTTAACAGCGAAGAAGGCCGGTCTGAGGCGGTTCAGGCACCTTCTGAGGGGAGAGGAGGTAGGGGGGTCCAATTATCCTTGCAAACCGCAGCCCATTTCCGTGCGCCTTAAGGGAAGGTTATAGCAGGGAGTGGGGTGGTCTTGTAAATGACCACCATGGTTTGGGAGAGTTCAATTCATGTCGCTTCATCCCAGAAGGTCCCGGTTTTAAAGGAGTTAGAAGAAAAAAGTCGTCGCGGGTTTAAAGAATTAAATTTATTTGCTTTACTTTAAGAAAAATACTTTAAAGGAATTCATCATGCAGAAAGACTTTTAAAGTTCTGTTGGTGACAAATGACAAGAGCTTGGTGATTAATATGAAGTAACAAGAAAATTTTAGCAGAGTTAGACAAAACTACATTATGCCACAACCTAAAAAAATGCTCCTTTGATATTTAGGAATAAGGTACATGTAATAAATCTACGGGTAAAGACTTCCGCAGTGATGCTGCTGACCCTTTATAATTTTTACTCGTTAGTTGAAAGGAAGTAAAATGAATTTATAGGTACTCATGTTTTATATTTGTTTATTAACTCTATCGATACGAGACTGTCCCATACGTTCCTTTAAGCAGAAGACGGCGCGTGCTCTCTTCGTTAGAGTGGCTCGCCCAGATGTGTTTGTGGAAGAGGGGAGTTTTCTTACAATTCGGACAATGCCAGCTGTCATTGTGGTTTTTCAGGGGGAAGTGAATTTTCCTTATCTTTGATAGAGGAGCTAGGACTTCCCGTATTTTGAGGTCCCTTTATTTCAATGGCCTTAGGAATCAGATGGTTAGTCTATATAATTCAAATAACAATGATTACATTTAATACTACAAAAAGAAATTAATAGAAGAAATTATTTCAAACATTACCAACCTCAAAGCGATAAATGCTAAAATTTAATGTTTCATAAATATATGAAAGAAATTTCATTTCTTTTGTTGCAAACAATTTCTAAAATAATAGAAATGAATACGTAAAAGAAATTAATTCTGGAATTATTTAGCCATGAAATAATAATTCAAAATAAATCGAATGAAAGGATTTTAATTACAGAAGTTCTGAATTCGTGAAGGCTGGATAATTGGATGAATTTTGCTTCATAATTTCAGGATTGAAAACTGTTTTAAACGTTTTATTTCAGAATTTTTTTGTGAGGAGGTAATTATTTGACTGGAATAATGTGCCTTCTGAAAAGAATGTGAAAATGAAAACAGTGTACATAACAGCAGTATAGAATAAAAAAAGCCAATACAGGAGAAAAAATATATGCATGCATCATAATTGTTTAGAAGTAACACAATTTGTGTTCAAAACTGAATTGAATCTGTGTTCAAACTTCTGGGAAATGCGTGGTTTAAATAGAAGCCTCCACATTTTTAATCATTTCTTCTTAATAAATATCTAGATTTATAAGATTCGTATGAATCTTCCTCATACATACATCGTAATGAAATATTTGAATTTATATTTCATTCATTGGTATGCACATGGTGATTATAATTACAGTTAAACTTTCAAAAAGCCGTAAAAAAGAGAACCACTGATCAGAATGACCTGATATTTGACCTGAGTATACTCGTAGAAGGGGTGTGCGGCCAGTAAGGCAGAAGAAAAGAATAGTCCAAATTTTTAGCAAAAGATGGCGGTTTATATATCATAAAACGTACAAGGGTTCGCGAGTACCAGTGACATTGGGAACCCAATTCAACGGCCATTGCTTGGCTTACAGTCTAAATCGGCTGTTCTGTTCGATATTCATGACTGTAGAGGTTTTTACTAAATAAAATCAATCAGTGGCGAATCCAGGGGAGGGGCTATCGGGTTACAGCCCCCCCCAGAGCCAAGCCAGAATTCTTGATATTATTTAAAATCATTAAAACTGTTTTTCCTTAATTTCCCTCTTTAAAAAAAATAATAAAAACGTTTCAACATTGCTTTCTGGCTTGATAGGCTCGAAAATTTCCTGTTTTTGTAGTCATTCCACTTGTACTTATATCTTTGACGCGGTCAAAGACATTTTTTGGCTAGTTATTTCATTGTAATTTTTATTAAATTATCGAAAGTATTGTATTGTTCTTTATGATTCTTATTGCCAGAAGTTTGATTTACTTTAGCTCCTGAGGTTTGACATTTCGTCACGACGACTACAAAAGTTTATGAACTCCAGCCCCCCCCCCTCCCAGACTCGAATCCTAAGATTCGCCACTGAAATCAATACACAGAACAATGACTTCCAAGTCATTCGGCAGTCCAGGCAGAAGAAAAGGATAATTCTAATTTTTAACAAGAGATGGCGCTTTATACGTCGTAATATGTACATTTTTTGGACAGATGGAGCTCATTTACATATCCATAGATATGTCAAAATTCTGAATTGCAGAACACGGGCGAAGGAAAATTCGTTCGGACATCAACCAGTTCCTCTTCATTCTGAAAAAGTATCTTTGTGGTGCGGGTTCACGACATCTTTTATCGCAGGGCTATTCATTTTCGAAGAGATAGGTCCTGCGAGACCTGTTACATGCACCGTCAATAGTGTGCTTTATGGATCTCTTTTACGCAACCATGTCATTCCATCACTTCAAAAGCGTGTATGTGTGGATAGTGCAATTATCATGCAAGACGGTGCTCCTCCACACATTGGAATTTCTGTTAAGCGCTTTCTCAGCATGCATTTCGGAAATGATAGAATTATCAGCCGTCATTTCCCAACAAACTTGTCGCCAAGATCACCAGATCTTAATCCTTGTGATTTCTGGCTATGGGGGTATCTGAAACATGTTGTTTTCAGTGATTGCAAACTTAGCTGAGCTGAAGACAAGCACTACGCAACACATTCACCGCATCAGCACAGAAACACTCCTTTCTGTTATGGAACATGCTATTTTTCAGTTTTGTGACAGAAAACAGTAGACAGCGTATTGAACATTTCTTGACCCTGTCGTGGTGGATTAGCATTCATTTAAAGTGCCTGGACTGCCGAATGACTTGGAAGTCATTGTTCTATGAATTGATTTTATTTAGTAAAAACCGTTACAGTCATGAATATCGAACAGAATAGTCGATTTAAACTGTAACCCACGCAATGGCCTTTGTATTGGGTTCTCAATGTCACTGATAGTCGAACCCTTGTACGTTTTATGACGTGTAAACCACCATCTACTGCTTAAGTTTGGAAGATTTTTGTTTTCTTCTGCCATACTTCTTCCTCTTTCTTCGAGTATACTCAGGTCAAATATCAGGTCATTCTAACCAGTAGTTCTCTTTTTGCAGGTTTTTGAAATTTGAACTTTAATTATAATTACTCTGTATTTATTTACGTTACAGACTTTTTGCTAAATTCCTAAAGCAAATATGACCTGTCACACTGTTTCTTAAGTGTTCTTCGGTTTGTTTCACACGCTTTTATTAAACTTGACTTGTTCCACTTTTGTAAAGATGACATTGGGACCCGGGAAGAGGCGCGCAGGGTGTTTCGACACCCCACATTCGAAAAAATTCATTTGCTGTCGTCCCCTGAAGTGATTGGATACATGAGTACTTGTCTCCTAAACCATGGTTTACACGTATCACACGAAAAGGGAAAATCCGAATATTTTTTCTGTTTTACAGAACGATTTGGGGTATGCTGACACCTCGCGCGCGCTCTCGTGTTACTATTTTTCTGTTTGAATAAATGGCGTTTTCAAGCCATTCTGTCTTTTTTTCCATGATTTATTTTCAAGGAAAGAAAAACATCAAAAATTGTTAGAGAAGGTTTCGTCGGATGAAGAGGCTTTCAAAGAAGAATTATGAAGACATATTTAGGGAAAATCCGTCTTAATCGGAGGAAGACTGTGTCTTTAGAACATGGTTCCAGTAATTAAATTAACAATTTTTGTTAGGAAATTCTGCTTTTTAAGCTAAGAAGCTTGCATCTTTTCTAAATTGTCTCTCTTACCTTTATTCTAAGATTTGAAGCATTCTTTCTTTAAACTAATCACTTCACTTGACACCCATTTTTAGCAGCTATTTAATCGGAATCGTATGACTTTGTCTATCCGATTCCCGCAGCTGATATGTAGATGATTATTAGAGTATATATACTTGTCTCTACTATGTCATTTAGAGAGAGAGAAAGGAAAGGAGAGAGACCTACGGTTCTCTAAGCATTCTCTCCTCGGAGAGACTTCAGCTGTAAGCTGTTGCTTTACTATAGGATGTGATATGTAAATATGTTCTTAAATGTGGTCGTCTAATAAATGTCTATTTTAAATCATACGATTCGTCATTTCTAAAAATGTTCCATCTCATAGAAATTCCACTGCATGCAATAAACCAGGACGCTTTTAGCTTATCCAGCAGCTCTTCATAACTAGTATTGCTCAAGCTGCCTGTCTCTACTTTACGAGACTAACAAGTGATTTTGGCAAACTCGCTTCCTGTGCATAACAATTTTATGCGACAAGTTAAAACTTTTTCGACTTCAGAGACACATAGCATCCAAAATATTGTCAAGACTTTAAAAAGACCCGAAGTAATTACATTTTACAGCATGACAAAAAGAATAGCAGATGTCGACGAAAAGGGGGAATCGTATTCAGTAATCAGAATAAGAATTAATTTCGAGATTAATTGTATAACTCAGTATTCTTATTAATAATACTGTATAATTTTGATTATAACCACATTTATAAAAAAAGGATTGATTTGCCATGTCAAATTCAATGGTTCCCTAACTTCTGCAAAAAAGGAAATGCCTTTAATTAAGTTGCTATTTATTTCTAATTAATCATTATTTTAAAATTATATTTTACATAATAAGTGTTATAATTATCATAAATTATCTGATCATTCAGATTTGCAAAAGTATATTTCGTATTTAGGTCATTAAATTGTTTGGGGTGTGCTGACACCCTATTCGCCTTCTCGTGTTGCATTTTATAGCGCGAGTTCTCCCGGGTTAATGAATATTTTTAGTCAGTCCCTCTTATCCTGGAGATCCGAAATAATGTACAGCTGTGTATTCTTGATGAAAATACAATAGTATAATAATTTAAGAACATAATTATCAGGTAATCGCTTAATCTTATTTAATTTCTAAACACGAAAGGCGCCATCTGGCGAGAGTTTGAGAAAAAATGATTTTAGTATTTATTCATAATTAGAACAATGAATTATGAAATATACCGAGTGGTTATATAAAAACATGCTTTGTCAAGATATGTGATACTAGCGGTTTTTAAGATATATGTTCAAAAATACTGTGAAAAACAAGAGTGTTATTCTCACTATTACAGTGAGAAACTTTCAAACAATTCCAATTGCAACGCAATACTTTTCACCTGAAATATGATCTTCATAGTGGAAAAACCATTAATTCCTTAGGTCTCTATTTGCAACAGGAAAAGTGTCTAGCTTTAGGAAAAATAATAATTGGAACAAACGTGAAAAATCAATACTATCTGGTTCCTATATACGGAGACTAAGAAACATTTGCTCAGCTCTTCACGTTCACGCAATGTAAAAAAAAAATTAAAAAACTATCTTCTGGGACTGAAAGAAAGATAATTCGCATCTACCCACACGCTCAATCAAATGATAATTAATCTTCACGAAAGGGAATGATGAATTGGTTTACCCAACGGGCAGGCACGCATGTGAAGTGCGTTCAAAGGTAAGCAAGTGCATCAGTAAACAATTTGCTTTCTGAGACGCAAATCTCGATCCGTGTTGCATATTCTTTTCTCGCGAAAACTTTCAGTTGAAGCACTATTCCGTTTTCTTGCTAACTGCGTTATTCTGTGCATAAAAGATTGGGGCCAGGGGAAACGAAATGCGGAAGAATACGTCGTCTATTGAATCGCTATTTTTTCCGTATTTCTCCTTTCCAGCCAATCGACGATGCGATGTAAAAAACGTGTGTTTAAAATGAGCAAATACTTCGCGTTTCATATCAGTGGGTACTCACTCAAATTCTTATCTAATCATATTTATTAAGGCTGTTAAACAGAAAAATAATTCTATACGTCATGATTGATTTCAAAATTGTCGCTTTCTCTTCCGATCCTCAGTTTTAGACCATGATTTCTGAATTAGAATTTTTATCGTATTCCGGTCATCCTAATTGTGATGAAATATATCCGCATATATCTTTTAAAATAACACGATTGTGTTTTAAGTTAAAACGGAACTTTATTAAGTTTGCTTCAAAAGTACTTTATAAGGGGCAGAGCAGATCGGAATCGTTGTTGTGATGTACCGTTGTTCAAAGATCATGTATAAGCCTGATATTGCCATAGGCGAGAGGATATGGCTTAGAGGACTCACATAAACGATTTTTTTACGGTGTAGAACATTCTCCCGGTTCGAATGTGTCGGGAAGCATTTAGAAGTACCTTAGGAACTGCAAATTGCATAGAGTGCCATATATGGTTTAGGACAGTGATTTCTCGAGGACCGATCGTTCTCAGGTTGCAACTCCTCAAGACGACCAGTATTTGTCGATAACTACCAAACGAAACAGGCAAAGTACTAAAGCGTGTTGCACAGTGATCAATTTAATGAATCTTTAGCTGGACAAAAATAAAAAAAAACATCATTGTTATTTCTTGGAACCAATTACTTTATTAGCAACTGAAATACCAATAAAGAATCTCTAATTTAAACGGTCAGTACCCAGAATTTTGCCTGTAATGGGTTAAAATTTGCATATTGCGACAGTACAATTCGTGATCTTCTAGAAGGGAGATAAGTGATTTGTGTTATTTGTCGTCTGTCTTATTTTAAAATAATATTTGCGTTTATTTAGTCATTGTTTTATTCAAGGTTAGTATTATATCT
>BGPR01002152.1:78530-192316 GCA_013235015.1 Araneus ventricosus
TATCAAATTATTTAGTACAAAGGAAAAACTGTGTAAATATGGAACTTTCTTTTATCTGAGAAAACTTCTGAAAAACTGCCTAAAATTTAGTTATTTCAAGAGCATAATTAAGTCTTGATTTAAAGAAATACGTGCATTTCGTAGTTTGCAGACAGTTAATTTTTTAAAAACTTTTTTCGTTATTTAGCATTTCCTATTCTTAAGAAAAAGAGTATCAAGTTGCTCTGTTAAAATAAACTTTTAGTTTAAAAAGTCTTTCATAAAAAATAAGAAACAACAAAGCAGAAGAAAAAATTTTTTGTGTGTGAGGAAAATAATTCCAAATAATAAGAAAAGAAATTTCTTAAGTTATATGTTCTCTGCAAGTAATTTGTGTTTCGTAAAGTTTGTTAGACAAAAATAAAATTGTTTTCCTTACATATAGTAATTACAAAAATAAAATTACTTGAATGCTGTACTTTCTACTGTTAAAAATTTAAACAATTTTCAAAGACAACAGTTACAGATAAATTGTCATCAAAATGAAATTTAAAAAATCTTCATTCTATTTTTTTGCATTATTTCCTGCATTTAATTTTTTTATTTACTGTAAGAGAAACTGTTCTTATATTATGAAAAATTTGTGTACGCAATGTGTAATACATTTTAATGTCTAGATTTCGGCAATAAAAATATTCACTTCAAGATGTATAATTTATTAATATTTCAAACTAGTGATTGGATTTGATTATGAGACGATTTAGCTTCTTGAAAATGTCTTAAAACTATAAGTGTCGCCAATCCTTACTGCTTACTTTTTTTCCTTTACTTTTATCGTAACTCGATCTAGTTATTCAATCACTTAAGCTGGAAATATTTGTGTTAAAGTGCAGTCATATATTCAACAGTCAGTTTGTAAAGATTATAGAATTTTAATTTCAGCCTTGAGCCCCTAAATCACAAATGGACTATTTGTTTCCAAATTTGCATCACAAATCAAATACAGGAAAACCCAAATACAAAAAAAATCTTAGAAGCAAACTTAGAACAAAAGATTTTGTATTTAATTCTTATTTCCGTATCAAGAAACCATAAGAAGAAAAATTATGGGTAATCGTCTGCTTCTTTAGAACTCCAACCAAAGAGAACACTTCACAGATAAAATTGACTTCACAATTCTTGAAAATGTCTTAAAACTATAAGTGTCGGCAATCCTTACTGCTTACTTTACCTTTTTTTCTTTACTTTTATTGTAACTCGATCTAGTTATTCAATCACTTAAGCTGGAAATTTTTGTGTTAAAGTGCAGTCATAGATTCAAAAGTCAGTTTGTAAAGATTATATAATTTTAATTTCAGCCTTGAGCCCCTAAATCACAAATGGACTATTTGTTTCCAAATTTGCATCACAAATCAAATACGGAAAAAACCAAATATAAAAAAATCTTAGAAACAAACTTAGAACAAAACATTTTATGTTTCATTCTTATTTCGGTACCAAGAAACCACAAGAAAAAAATTGTGGGGAATCGTCTGCTTCTTTAGAACTCCAACCAAAGAGAACACTTCACAGATGCACTTCACTCGACAGAAACACTGACGGAAGTATAATGAAGAAAGTCTCCCTTAATTCCTTCCTTCACTAAACAAAGCCATCCTTTTCCCATAAAAGTGGAGTTACATGCCCTTAAATTTTTTATTCGATGCCTGCCTTGCAGGAAATTTCTTTTTATTTAACCAAGGATCCGAATCCAGAAGCAACGAAAGTGTTTCTTTCAATAAAAAGGTACCGATAGAATCTTGCCATTTTCCTTTGCAATCCCCAGAGCTTCCGAACAGTAACTACTTTTCCTCCTTTCAAGAAAGGCCTATGCGAATAGAGGTTTGCGATTGCCACAGATATGAAAAAGGAATCAAAAACTCGTAGTTGAATATTTTAAAAGAGTCAGTTTAATCATCATTAGAATAGGAGAAAATTAAAATTTTGATAGAGTATTGAAGGTTGCCTTTTGCATCATTAATATTGTTGCAAAAATGTAATGTCGCTTTCCTGCCTGACTAGTCTTATGTTTGCGAAGAGAGTTTTACCTGGGTACGCATGCGATGGCTGGGCCTGGACCCCGACCTTGGCGGCCATTTTGGCGACTTGGCAACAAATCGATGATTTCAGAAAATGCGATCCTTTTCTCGATATCTCTATTAAGAGAAAAAATGCGCTTGAATGTATGAGAACACTCCATGTGACGTCACAGCCTGTCAAGGAGAGTATTTAAGGTCCACGATTGGATCAAAGAGGAGTGTGTTGATCGACTGGAACGACTTTGGAGTTTCGCCTGCAGTGCGAGCTAGAACGCTGGTGAACTGAGAACTATTGAGAGTGCTGTTATTGTCGTTATTACTGATTTGCTGACTGTTTGTGCTGCCAAATCTCAAAGTGCTGAACTGTTATTACCTGTGAATTGTTGTCTGTTTACGTTGCTAATCTGTGCAAGATCTATTGTTTCCTGTTTTCCTGCATATTTGTGAATAAATCTACATTTTCCATTATCCTGCCGGTTGGACTGTTCACACCCTATACCCACAGAACGATTTTTGTAACAATATCATTAAATAGCCCTGATTATGATCCTTATATGTTTAAAATAAATTTTTATATTTCAATAGGATTAAGTGGTTTGTACAACTTTTAATTTTCATTCTATTGTATAATGAAACACAAAAATGATCAATAAATTTGAAATGAAAATTTCTTAAATTTTACTGGGCTCTTTTTATTAGACTATGATTTACTGAAACATGTATTCCGTTATTTATTGGTGACGCATGCGCAACTTTAGTATTTCCTTGATGACTTTCACCGAACAAATGCGGCAAAATTTCTAACCGTATAATTATTATATAATATAGTATAATATATATAATAACTAATATAATATGGATTGACACAAGATTGTCCATGTTTATAAGAATTTTAAATAATGGACTCGGTTATTGACGGAGAAAATGAGAGGTCCTGTTTTAAATCATCCGTTCGGCATTTCGTCAGATTGCCTGTAAATTTATTTGCTACGCACTTGCGACAAATTTTTGTTTAATTTTTCAAAATTGACATAGAAGCCCTTTGAAGTAATTAAAAACGACGTATGTGTTAGATTTTTTTTATACTTTGATTACATTTCAAGATGCCAGCGTTTAAAAATTTGAGATGTAATGTTTTGGCGAATTCGACACAATTAAAACATAAGAGTCATTTGGGAAAAGACAGGAAAATTTTTTTATCCTAATAACATGCAAAACCTGTTTAAGTAATTCGCACTCGAAAAAGAATGGCCAAACCTATAAAACTGCGATAAAAAGTAGATCATAGATTTTTCTTCCAGCGGAGGGAGATTTTCTTTCACAAAACTACAAGTTAATTGCAACTCTTCTATTATGAGTTACTTATGCATGGAGCACCTTATGTAAAATTTGTTTTACATCTTCCAGACATCTTCCTTTACATCTTCCAGATTGCAAAGATTTTATTATTATGTAACCTTTAACTATTGGAAAAATAAATAAAACTGAACAAGCTTGTATTTGCTTAACACAATAAGGTAAGCTGATCGACACGAGTATTTGAACGGCCATCAATGATTTGATCACAGCTGGTAGTGCTACGTTTGACAGTAACCTACTACAAATGTTTAGCAAGAATAGCATCAAATATTTCATGCATGTCGTGTAACAGACGGAGCGCAAATAAAATAACAGTGATGCTTGCTATATTTTCGTTCTAAACAGCAGGAATGCGGGATTCACCATGCAAGTTTTTATTATTTATTTTTAGGAAGGCACAAACAAGAATATAGACATGGAGATACATACGAATAACAATGCTGAACAGTTAGATCAACTGATACGTAAACAGATACATTTAAGATTTATAAAAAGTAATTTATTCCTACAATATTATTTGATATCAAAACATGCAATGCCATCTATCTCAATATTTAAAAGTCTTACACAAAATGACAAAATTATATTTTTCGCAACCAGTAACGTATGTTTCTCAATTTTTTAACGTTAGGTATGAACTCAAAACTGAATGTTCATACAATATATATATATATATATATATATATAACGTTTTCAAAAAATATAAACTTATAGTTTAATTTATTAATGATGATTTAATATAGTACATATAACATATTTTAGTTATAATATATCCACAATAAATGCGGAACTGTATTTCGTATTTAGCTTTTGGCATTTATTGCTATGACTTTGAATCAGTAAGCATTTAGTTAATTTTCTCGTTCTTTTCTTAATATATTTCGGAGATTTACTCCTATATTTGTTGCCTTTTTCCAACAATTGGCCCTCACAGAAGGTTGATGCCTATAAATTTCGAAATAATGTGACATAATCGATTCCTCAGGTCGATTGGCATTTGATTGTTGGAATTCCATATCTGGGTTGTCTTTTTCATAGTAATAGTTTTAAATCTTATTATCTCTCTGTATTTCATTGTGTGAATAATATTAGGTTGTATTGTTTTTTACATTTAATTTTAAATGAGGGTTTAATAGGTGTATAAGATGAAAATGTTATTTGAGTTTTTATGGTATAAAAAAGATATATATATATATATATATATATATACATAATTACTACGAAATATTGCAAGTAGTTAAATAATGTTCTAAATAATTTTTATTTTTAATAATTTAAATAAAGTTTAGTGTTTTTATTTATTAATCCCACTTCAACTAAAG
This sequence comes from Araneus ventricosus, assembly GCA_013235015.1. Lineage (NCBI taxonomy): Eukaryota > Metazoa > Arthropoda > Arachnida > Araneae > Araneidae > Araneus > Araneus ventricosus. The sequence continues at coordinate 83,269 of BGPR01002152.1, forward strand.
TAATTTACCGAGTTCATAAGTCAAGGAATCTTAATAAAGAAATATGAAGACCTCTTCTGTTGATCAAAGTGGCCTTGGAGCATTTCAGAAATAACTTAGATTTTAGTGTAATCTAATTCATATATATTGGGGTAGGCTCCCATCCTTGATGAATTTCAGGGGAAGGATTTTAACATTTGTATTTCGTTTGTAGAAAAGCGAGGAAAACCACCAACAGACATCCCGACAGCAGCTAGTATTTCGTTGCTAAAGCGAATATAGATCTGACAGTTTTCGGACAACGTAGTTTACAGCTTAACTAGAAGAAAATAATTAATATTTTCTTAGTCAAAATTGGTCAAACATGCCTTGCTTTAACTCACAAGATTACAAGTGAGAAAGCATAGATTCTACCTGCTCTATAAATCCCCATTCCGTTTGAAATGCCACTCATATACATAAATTAAAGATGTATGAAAGTATCAGGAAAAAAACTTTAAAACAATATTTTTTGGTGAAATCGAAGATAGTAGAATAATAAATAGAATTAAACAAATCGTCTGAGATGGTATAATTGCATTTTAACCAAAAATTAGACGATAAATGGCAAATAAAGAATCTCATTTTAAGGGACACTGCACATAGGAAACTGCCATATAAAGATTTTCAATAAAAGCTTGCAAGCCTCAGATTGCAATTACTCAGATTGAGCTACTACTCAATAGAGTTCCTTAAATGATTTTTCATGCTGTAGAATTTGTGGCGGGATTGAGATGGAATTACCCTACGAAACTGGGAATTGTACAGTGTGCCACTTATGAACTGTAACAGCGGATTCTAGCGGACAGGTCGTCCTCGTGATACAATTCCCCAGGACAGTGGCGATTCTAGGGAGGTTACGGGGCTGCAGCCTCCAGAACTAAATCAGAATTCTTTATTTTATTAAAAATCACTACAGCTGTCTTTTCTTAAATTCCATTTTAATAAAAGTGACAACATTTCTTCTTGGCTTTTGACAGACTCAAAAATTTTCCAACTTTTGTAGTCATTTCACGTTATAGTCATTTGTAGCAATTCCGCCACCACGTCAAGCGTTGACGAGGTGAAAAACGTTTTCTTGGTAGTTATTTCATTGCGTTTTTATTGATTTATCGAGAGTATTTTAGTGTTCTTTATTATTCTTATTGTCAGGTGAGCTAACTCTGTAAATTTAAAGGGCTTTTGTTTACATAAGCCATAAGGATTGACAACCGTCATGAAGAAACAAAATTTTCCATACCCCCCAAAAAAAGAACCAAATCATGGATTCGCTACTGCTCCAGGATGAATAGAATATGACAGTAGCTGCCGAAAGAAACAGGTCAAGTACTGGAGCAGATATGTCCGACAGTATCAGTATATACGGATACTACAATTTCCGAGGCAAAAAGTGTACAGACAATTGGGGAGAAAGAGGCAGAACGAACTAGATTCAAAAATCTCTAACTTGAAACAATAGCCATTAGGTGAGCAGTGATCAGTCTCCACCAATAGTTCTATCTTTAAAAAGAGCAATCTCAGATGACCATATTAATTTAGTAAATATTACATCAAAATCCTTAACTTTCTTCTTTAGATCGTGATTTTGACGCATAAAAATAAAGGCATATTTATTCCATGTAAAAGAAACCTAGGGGATTTCAAGCACCAATTGCATCTTTAAAAATAACCATTTTATTTAGGTGCGAATAAAGCACCATTGTATATATAACTTTATTTTTTAAATGAAGAAATGTTGCTAATCGCTAAGTTATAAATTTTCGCTTTGAATTCATATCAACTTCAATTTAATACATGAATATACATAAACTAAAATTAGAAAATGCTCTTTAGAGAGAGAGTCTCTTAAAAAGTGTGTCTATAATTTTAAGCTATAATTGTTTAGAAATTTCTTGAGCGTATTTGCCTAAATAATCTTCACCTCTGTATTTGCTATCGAAACACCAATTTTACAAAAAAGTATTTAATTTTAACCTTTTAAAAAAAATGCCTCACCACTATTTTAAAACAAAGCTTTAATATATAAACTTTCTTTAATAAGGCAGGCCGCACTTGTTTTTGATCTGGGGTATATTATTAAAGTCTGGTGTGTATTTTCCAGACTGGTAACAAATATATTAGTGATCTGTAGAAACTTTTCGTAACGCGGAGAAATTGACCCGGGTCGAGCTTCTTATCCGAAACTCAAATGGAGTTGCTGCTCAAAAATATTTGGTCACCCTTCCATTTACAGAGAGATATATGAGGATATCCTAGACGATTCCTGTTTGAAACAAAGCTCAGCATTCTCAAAATATTACATACGCGTTATAGCAAGCATTATGAATGGAAATCATCCATTCGAATTTCTCAACAGAGAGTATGTCGAGTGCATTTAAGAATGGTGGCCTAGTGGTAAGGTCTGAGCTTCAAGGTCGGAACGCCACTACATACTACTGTGTATATGTGTCTTGTGATGGTTATATCTGATTCGTAGACGAAACGTCCTCTTTCTGACGTGATGCGGAAGTTTGGAAGAAGAGCCAGCTCAGGTTTCATCCAGGTCATCTGGCCGTGGCTCAAAATTACGTGGTCCGTCCCAAAGAAACCCTCGTGTTGCTTCAGAACGGCACCTAAATATAATTGAACTAAAAGAAAAAGAATGTTTTTTTAAAAATTTAGTCACATCCAACAGCCCAACAAGCAGGATGATGGAAGAGGAAACTTTATTCCCGAATATTCCAGAATATACGAAGTACAGGTAACAGCCCACTATTAATAACTGTAACATCACTCTTAATAACTCTCGGCGTCTGTCAGCTTTCTAGCTCGCCCTGAGAACAAAACTCCAAACAGAGATCACAAAAACATTCAAACACACTAGCCCTACAAAGAGATTAATCCTCGTTCGGGCACGCAGGTATTTGTAGATTTTCCATCAAAATGCGATGCCACATAGAATCACCTGGAACAATCTGTATATCTCCGTTGCTAATAGAGATAGGAAGAAAATTCTAGTATTTTCGGGAACCTACATTTTTTCGCCAAGGTCAGAGGTCAATGATTTCCATTTCCCGGGCATCGCATAGAATATCTGTAAATGTCTCTTTTGAACTATAAAACTAACACTGATGGAAATCGACATTACAGGTTCGTAACAATATTCTTGCTTGTTAAGAGAATTAATTAAATAAAGATGTGTTTTGAAAACAGATGAGAAAAAGTTTAGGCTTTTAATTTAGTATTTGTTAGATTTCATTTATATTTAATCCTATATTTAGAAGATTTTGACGGAATCGAAAAACAAGGAAATTCAGCTACTACTCTAACAAAAAATGTTTGAAGCATCTTATGTTTGCCTCTGTGGTCTTTTATTTGAAAATAAACACTTAGAAATAATCTAATATTATGCACTATAATAAGGGTTTCTTAAATGTTTAAAACATCGCAAGTAAATCAGATATCGTTGTGAGTGAGTAAATAAATTTTGAAAGTAATTGAAAAATAGAATTGTATCTATTCTAAATATTATTTTGTGTAGAATATTATTTGTTGTAATGTTTTCTTTTATTTACTGTATATTATTCTAATTTAAAGAACTGAATTCACATGATATCGCTGCTGTAATATAAAGGCCTTATTACTGCGCTTTCATCTGACTCTTATCTATCTACTTAGCGCCTTGTATTTGGCAAATATCACGTGACTATTAATCTATCCCACTAAATAAAGTAAATATGTATATTCTAGTAAGTCAAATATCTTTAAATGACTGTAAATTAATTTTAATTATAATCAGAATAGCTTATCAAGTATGTATAAGGTAAGGGTAAAGAAATTCTTCTGAAATATTCTTAAGTCAGATCTTAGTTGTAAGTTAATTTTTGCACCGGGTTTACTTCCAATGTGCAATAGATTTTTTCAAATCATTTCCTTCAGGGCGCCATCTACTGGTAAATACTATGTTTTCCATAGCAGGCGTTCCCGATATTTATATAGCGACTAACGCAAAGCATTGATTCTACTAAACGTTGAAGTGTGAATTACTAAATGTGCATTGAATGCAGTCTAAAATCCCTTACCTGGTACCAGATATAATATTGAATAAGTCCTTTTATTTACGATGGATCCTTTCTGCAGAAACTTGATCTACAGTTTCGTTTGAATTCTTAAGTCATGACAAAAGCGAACTGTATGTACGGATCTGCTTTTTGGCGCTCTCCTGGTCAGACAGATTATTTGCCAAATTTCGCACAAATATACTTGGAAGAAAGGAAATGTACACTTCGGAAAGGCTTTCTACAATTTTAAATAATTTAAAATTAAGCAAAATTTTGGTGTTTCTTTGCAATTACTTTCGAATATTTTATCACACAATCATTTTATGCATAATTTGTAACAACATATTTAATTGTAATTAAATTCAAACCGTTTTGACTGTTTATATAAGGATTTAATTTCTTGTATTTTTTCCATATTTAAAGCTAATGAATTACGATTCTATTTATGTTTTTCATATTATTTGGTACCATATAAGGAACTTTATTTCATCCAATTTTATTGATTCTACAAACAAAGCTTTTTAAAAATTTAAATATTTTGAGAAATTTATCCAAAAGGTAGTTAATGATTTTGGTTCCTATTCTTTAAATATTTTTATTAACATGTTTTAATATATCTGACTTGCTGTTGAACGCAAGATCTGCCACCCATTGTTGGAATTAACTCCATATATTGTACTTTTAACTTAGAAATGCAGAAAGTATGGAATTCAGAAATTAACTCGCTTGTATAAAAGATGTTACATTTTTTACATATTGTATGCATTCCTTCATATTTATTTGGTCCATAATTTTTATAAAAAAAATTATTTAAAATCAAAGAAGCCAGACTTCCGTCGATTCTCCTATGGTTTAGATTCTATGATAAAAATGAAAATATGAGGTAAATCAGTAAGTAGGTTACGAAAACCAGTAAAACAATAGGGAAATCAAGATATTTTATTGAAAAGGCATGTTTATTTCGCTACATAATCGCCATTTACATCAATACAATTATCCCATATCTTTATGAGTTTTCTAGTACCTTTCACATAAAATTCTTTTAACTTTTGTCTCAGCAACTCATGTACCCACATTCAGCTCCTGTATGGGTCACGAAACGCTTGCCGCCTAGGTGCAATTTGTGATTTGTGTAAATGTGAACAACCTATTGCATTTGCCATGCAGTCTATTATTACTCGCCTGGAAGCTCGAAACATTTCATTAATCTTCTATGCGTTTCTTCTGTCTCAATCTCAGAAGGAAGCTTTTTTATTAACTTTTGCGCGGCCTTCAGAAAATTTCTGGACTTAATTTTGAAACACTTGACGGTACAAACAATTCTCATTGTTAATACGAAGCACTTCTTTATGATTTTTCTTTCCGGAAGTCCATTCGCCCACAAAAAACACACAAAACATCAATGCTTTTCTAGAGTGCACTCTTCGAGCATAGTAGCCACTTTCAAATGCAGCTCATAAATTTCAAATAAATCACATGCAGTTTGATTGAGCTGTCACTTCTTGACACGTCTGGAAACAATTTACTAATAATTCCCGAATTCTAATATAAGTTTGTAACATGCTTACTGACTTACTCTCGTATTTGGGGTTAGAGTTAATCTGGAATTCAGAAATCAGATCTTTGCAGCTAGGAATATTGTCATTTTATTCATTCACAAATTAAACGTCCTTTTTTTCATTCAAATGAGACGAACCAATTATGAAGAAAATTTAACCTGTACCAACGGAGCGAGTAGTTAAACAGTATAGAAAATTTGAATTAAAGCAACAAAAACTGGTTCTCTTCTGCATGAGTTCCGCAGTTGTTTAGATGCGATTTCAACAAATTCTATTCTGATTTTGAGAAGTTTAGAAGAAAAAAACGTGCATAAGCACGGTATTTTGAGCAAAAGAAGACTTTATATTTAGACTTGAATATCGCCGTTAATTAAATGACGTTCTTTAACTCTAAACAATATTTAGTTTAGAAACGCCCAAAAACCTGAGAAAATCTTAAGTGAACTCTTGAATTTATCTTCAGTAGTTATATAAACAAAAAATCGACGGGAGGCTGTCTCTGCAAAACGGCCGCTGGGATTGAGGGGCGTAGACTTACTTACCTTACTCAACTATGACTTTCTGTGACTAAAGTAGCTCTATGTGACTGTTTATAGTCTATATGACTATTAGTCTAGCGTGATTATGTGATTTTATCCATGTAAAATTCTTCGTGATTTTCACCAACTTTGCAACTAGACTGTGACTACACCGTAATTACAAATTCTAACCTTCTTTTTGAAATCTTTAACGTCTACCTTTCTCTGTTAAATGAAACTAAAACCAACTGTCTATGTTATTTGTATGCGGAGATATAAGCGTTTAACATTAGTGTCAAAAGCGTCATAATTTTTTCCTTTCCCTACACACCAATAGACCACTATGGAGAGACGTAAGTCTACGTCAAAATCCTACAAAAATCGTTTTAAATAATGTTACAACGACCTCTATTAATGACATTTTAACTTTTTTATGACTTTCTCAGAGCGCAGCACCTGTACTACACATAAGTGAAAGTTCACTCCGTTTAAAACAATAGCACCGGCACTAAGGCCTTAGAACAGGGATGGCGAACCAATGGCACGCGTGCCATTGAGGGCACGCGACACAATATTTTGGGCACGCCACAGATCACAAAGTTCACTATGAAGCATATTACGAACGAACGCGAGTGATCCTACGCTACGGAGTGTTCGGGCGCGTGGCGAGAAATGCTTTGTAAAGTTTTTCTATTTCGACGACGACCGAGAGATGCAATCTGTTATAAGAATGTAAACATTTTTACTTCGTAGTTTTTTTTGTGTGCATGTGTGTGACTTAAAGTAGAATGAATTCCTTCTTGAGTGTCTTAAAGTTGAAATTAATTTGTTATTAGTTGTTAATTGTAAATAAAGATGGAAGGTTTTCAAAATATGATGAAGAAAAAACTCAGTTTCGCGCCAATCAAAGTAAAGACGGAAACCCTAGCAGGCACAATGATCAACTTGGCGTGGTTATTATCGGAAACACTCAAGTTTATTATGTACCCTGATGTGACTTCATTTGATAAACTGAACTTGTCCCAATTCGATTGGTTGGGAATTGAAGAATTTGAAATGCAGCTGATTGATTTCCAGTCTAGTTCAATGTGGATACAAAAATTTATTGAAACAAGGAAAGAGTTCGAATTAATTGAAACAGAAAGATTGGCAAGCAATATAAGTAAAAATGCCAATAACAAAATTTTGGTAACATGGAATTCGTTACCAGACACATTTAACTGTTTGAAGAAGCTGGCTCGTGCTATTTTAACCATATTTTCATCTACGATCGATCATCTGCCTGCGAGTCATTATTTTCAGAGATGAATAACATTAAAGACTCGCTTAGAAACTGTTTGACAGATGACTCCATTTCATCATGCATTCTGCTAAAAGTAACATCTTACAACCCTAATATAAGTTATTTGTCATCTAATCTGCAACAACAGAAGTCACAGTAATGTTACTTTAATTTGAATTACGCGTATAACTGAGACATTGCAAAATGTTTTTTTGTAGTAAATAAAGAGTTTTGAGTTGATAGTTTTTAGTATTATTATTTTCCCAATAATCACGAAGTTAACATTATTTGACGGCACGTCTATGACCTCATTAAACATTTTTTTAGAAAAAATGGCACGTTGATACCTAAAGGTTCGCCACCCCTGCCTTAGAACAACCCTCTACTTCAGATTTTAAATGACGTTCTTTAACTCTAAAAAATATTTAGTTTACAAACGCCCAAAAGCCTTAGAAGCTTGTCTATTCCTGCACGTCTTGCCATAAAAATATAAAGAGTAGTGGAATCCTTCATCAGATTCCTCAAGAATTGTGAAATAATTGTAATATAAAAAATATATTAAAATGAAGATAAAAGTTATCATTCATATTTTAAATGAAGCTTGAAAAATTTAAAGTTCATATTCATAGTTTAATTAAAAATTAAAAAGTAAGAAATTTGCATTCATTAATGAAAGGAAAACTAAAAATATGAAAATCACATTAAAGTATTAAATGCACAAAATAATGCATAAATAATACGTCATAACTAGAAATGTACAAACTATAAGAAATTGTGTCCGTCTAATCATTTTGAAACATTCGAAATCTAGAAATTTCAATTTATCCCCAGTGAATTTTATTTTTATTTAGATGGTATAAAGCAACGTTTTTCGTGAAATCTTGGAAACACAGTAAAAGAGGATGTCGTTATTGCAATGTAACATTGTATATAATGAATTGAGTATGTGTCAGAAATGAAATAGAATCGGTGCTATCAGCTAAGCGCAAAAGAAATTTACCTCCTTGATTAAAAATGTAATATTTACTGAATTAAAAATGGTCTTAGATATATTGTAAAAAAGCCTATTTTACAAATGATGATGATGAGATGCAATTACATTTATTGCATCTCATATTTCTAATTTTTTCTTCTTCTTTTAGCTTGTTTTCAGAACAACGAAACGAAGTTATTCGTCCACTGCCTAAAAATTCAATGAGAACCAGTCACATTTATAAACAACCCAAATTCTTAATAGCTGAAGTTTCAACAATCTGGAAAAGGGAGACTGCAGACTATGGCTTGACAACAAAAATAACCATTTAAAAAATCTCCGAATTGGAAATTCATATACGAAGCTCATCCAGAAAGTAAGTACCGTTTGGGTGTTAAAAAAGATGAGCAATTTGTTTTCATTTTTATTTTATTACAGAAAAATCCGCACACCTTAAACTACTTTTCGACATATTCACCTTGCGAATTAAGTCATGTGTCATATCTTGGCACTAATTGCAACACACCCGCTTCTTAGAATTCGGCCGCCTGCGACCTGAACCAGTTCTGGAACGATTGCATTGATCTCATCACTTGCAAATTGCTGGTCGGTAAGATATTTCTTGCGACGAGAAAACAAATGGAAGTCGGATGGTGCTAGTCCCGGACTATAAGGAGGGTGACAGAATTGTTCCCAGCGAAATGAATCAAGCAACGTCGTCGTTATACATGGGGTATGCCGTCGCGCGTTGTCATGTACGAACACAATACCAGAAGTCAGTAGTCCCCGCTTTTTGTTCTGTATCGCGCGCCGTAACTTCTTCAATGGCTCACAATAAGCTGTGGCTTTGATTGTTGTTCGTTAAGTCTGTGCAAAAAGTAAGAAAATAAATTTTTTTCGGAATGCGGAGTAAATTTTTCTCAATGTAATTTCCTTCGAGGTTTTAGAGGTTATATAATGAACATTTCTTTCCAGGCAGCAGTTTTTTGACATTTGCGACCAGGTAGTAATTCCATGGAGCTAAATCTAGAGAATAAGAGGTAGTTGAAAGAACTTGCGACCGTAAATCATGCAGTTTTGCGGTCGCAACTTCAGAAGTGTGAGATGGTGCATTATTTCGTTTCTAGAAAAACGAGGAAAACTACAAAACAGAAATCCCGACAGCAGTGATCGTTTCGTTGCTAAAGCGCATATCGGTCTGCCAGTTTTCGGAGAATGATAATTTACAGCTCAACCAGAAGAGAAATTGCGAGAGCGAGCAAGAAAGAGCTATCAGTATATACTACAGTTTCGGGGCCAAAATGTGTACAGGCAATTTTATATAAAGAGGCAGACAAGGCCTACTTTTTAAAATTTTTAAGTTGAAACATTCGGCACTAGGAGCTCGGTGATGAGTCCCTAAGCAACAGTGTTGTCTTTATAAATAGCAATTTCATATGACCGCATTAATTTCGTAAACTTGCGTCCAAATCTTTAACTTTCTTCATTAAATCGCAATTTTCGCTTTATAAAAATAAAGGGATATTCACTCTATGTAAAATAAACTTAGGAGATTTCAAGCAACACGCTCATCTTTAAAAATAGCCATTTTATTTAAGGACGAATGAGGCATGATTGCATATATAACTCCATTTTGTTAATTTCTGAGGCATAAATTTTCTCTTTACATATAAGTTTCTATTTAATGAATGAATATACATCGCATGAAACTAAATTTTAGTGTTCCTTTACACGAGACTCTCTTAAGGCTACAAAGTACCCTAAAAAGACAAATATATCGAACGTTTTTCTGTATTTTTTGATGACCTATACTGTTGGGAAACTTGGCTCCAAATTTTAGATCTGATATTCAAATAGTTTTAAAAATATTTGAACTTTTCCGAGTGTTGTCAGTCTCAAAATTTGATAGCTGAGGTGGCGTAGTTAGTTTTGTTTTAATTTTGAATTATTTTTCCATTCTTAAAATTAATTAATTAATTAAAAATATTTTTGAATAAATCAATTCCATAAGTGGAAATGTTTATTAATTGCAACTTTCACTGCTCAAATAGTTTGTTTTTCTTACGTTCTGGTTTCTGTTTTAGTTCTGTTTACTACATAACTAATATTCATAAAAATAATCAGAGATAATTAACAAAGTTTAACTTAACAAATTTTTTTTTATTCCGAAGCTTTTTAGTTCAGTATTTTGATGTTTCTAATCGTTTACTGTTGTGAAATAGCCAGGACGAAAATGTCCTCGAGTTGGAAAGAGACATATTGCTTTGAAGAGATAGCAGACAAATGAAAACAAAAATTCTGAAAATCAGTCTTCTGTAGATACCAGTGTGAGAATCAGCATTCAAGTGTATTGAATTCAAGTATTGTGGATAAAACTGTACCTGTTTCATTATATCATTATCCTAAATTATTTTGGATACAGACAACTTAAACAATTTGTCTACAAATTTGCTGTACAGTTCTTCTTCTTGTGCATTCTTTAAATTTTCTTTTGGTCAAAAAAGAGATTTGGATGTAAGTTGAATGTTGTATATACTACTTGTGACCAAGCAAAAAGTGAAACATGCTCCTCAAAACAGGTGATAAATACAAAATTGCATCAAGTGTCAATTTATGCAAGCCAGTATATTGTTTCAAATGCACCTTTTGATGTTAATATGAGATTAGTGCAAGGGATGATGAGTTTGAAACTCGTCGACTAAGCTTTGGAAAAAATATGCATACATATGAATTTACATATTGTTAAATATAACCTTTAACTTCTACAAGAAAAAATTCTAGATGGACATTTATTTGCAGCAAATCTGATGTTACGTAATATTCGCAAAGATGTCAAAGAGGCATATGGCTCAAGAATCTACAATGATATTGTCGGTATAGGAGTTTTTTATGATGGAAGTTGGTTGATGAGACGACATACGTCAAATATTAGAATTGGATGTGTGATTTATCTGCGGACAGACTTTGTGATAATTCAGTTTCTGGATATAACGCTGGAACATTAAAACACTAGAAACATTTCAGGGCATAAATTGCCTTCCAATGAGTTCTGCATCAAAACTCTTTTTCAAATTTCACTGATTATAGGAGAACTTTTTTTAGAAATAAAATAAAATCAGTGAGGTATAAAGTCACATACCAAAAAATTAAGCCAGCTAATTTGCGCCGACTTGAAACCGAGAAGAAATTAGAAGGTGTTATGTACAAAGCTGGTAATTTTTAATTTTTGTTATTTAATGTATAAAGCTGGTTATTTTTAATTTTAATTTGTGTTATTAGTATTATTATAGTGCATACATAAATTTATTTTGCTCAAAACCTTTTTGAAAATATGAAGTTAGCGTTAAGCTGAATAATCTGTCGTTGTCGTAACCAGTGTTTTTGATAATCTGTAACAACTTAATACTGTGAAAAAGAAAACATTATTCAAACATGAGTGAAATTAGTGTTTTCGTATATGTTATAAGTTGGGGAATAACATGTTAAAAGAATTAGAGCTCTAGAAGCATTAATAGTTTTGGCTTTATGCCTTCACAAACTTTAAATGCATTTTTCTCGGACTTTTATTTTGGTTGATGCTAGTGTTTTGTATTCTCTAAGGCCATTTTCCTGTTTAAGATGGAGACTTGAAATTTTGTTTCAGATACTCACATATGTACGGACTGTATGAATTAGCATGGATTTATGTCTGAGACTTCCAATTACTTTTTTCAAAAATGTTAAAGTTGAAATTTTTAAAATTTTCATATTTTATTTAGATTTAACAACAAAAATAATTATTAAAAATTCATAAATAATTAGATCTTACATTCCATGCTATCTCTTATTTCAAGAAATATAAATAATACAAGAAATATAAATCACTTGAAATAACTAAAAAATATTAAAATTTAAGCATTTTATAAGAGTTTAAAAACTTAAAAATTTCAATTTCTTTTAAATTTAAAAATAATGGTGTTTGCTAAACTGCCTTTTTTTATAAGAATCTATTTAATAATATAATCTGAGAGAGAGGTATTAATTGCTTTTAAATTAATTGTCTCCAAAAATTTGTTTGAAAAAGGGTACCTTGTTGGGTACCTTTAAAAGGTACCTTTAAAAGGGTTCACTAGAATTTTATGAAAAAATTGTTTACAAATTTCATTATCCGATTTGCCTAAATAATCTTCACCTCTGTATTTGCTTTCGAAACACAAATTTTACATAAAATAACAAGTTAATTAAGTATTTAAATTTTACCCTTGTAAAATAATGCCTCACCACTATTTTAAAACAAAACTATTGTATAAAAAGTTTTTTTTATTAAGATAGATCAATTCCCATATGTCTTTCAACTGCATTTTTTAAAATCTGGTGTGTATTTTCCAGACTGATAACAAATATATTAGTGATAAATCAAATCAAACGTTTCTGCTGTTCTTTTGTTCAAAATAAATAATAATTTCAAAGAAAACAATTAAAAAACTGTCATTGATATCTGAATACATTAATAAAATCTCTCCATATTATTTATTTTGTTTTATTTTATGCGATTGAATTTTTCAATTCAGAATAATTACTATTAATCTTTTTAATAATAGCAAAGAATCTGAACTAACACAATTTAAAATTTGTGGAAGAAAAGTACCATACTTTTTAATGCCTAAATTTCTTTAAAAATTCTACCTCAGATGAATAATTAATTAATATTTATGGAAATCCCATCATTAGGTTTTGCTTATTATGAGGTTATTTGACTTTTTGAAAAGGTCTTAAGATTAAAAGTGACTGAAATTTTTACTGCCACTTTTGTATTATATTCGATGCATTTACACGATCAATTTTTTCGACCTCTTAAGAGTCAATATTTTCTCCAAGATATAGACACAGATTCAAAAGTCAATTTGCATAAAAAATATATGTGGGTGTGATCGGTTTTAATTAACACCAATCACCCCACTTGAAATAACATATCCATTTATGCTGGCATGTAAAGATGATCATGGTATATTTACTGGTGATAGTTTAAGTATGAAAACAGAAATAGTATCCAGAGTCTGTATTTCGCAAAGTTCAAATACTTGTAACTATGTTTCATTAATAATATTTCCGTTTTCTAATTTCAATTATTATTAAAATATTAACGTAGAAATATACGGAGATTTGCGTTTCAAAATAAAGAAGTCATTTATGGCCTTATTCTCACTAAGTATTTTAAGACGTCTCTGTGATGTTGTTCGCTAATCTGAAAGATGAACAACAGTGAAGCGCAAACCGTGGGTCTCAAAAAATTTTTGTTGGTCGCCAATTTCAAAGAAATGTTTTTGAAAATTAAAAAACGTAACGATTTTTAACAACAAGTATCAGGTACTAGTAAAATAGTGGAATGAAATAATATTATTTATAAAAATAGAAAAATATTTTTTTCCAAAAGTATTCCGACACTTTCGGATTTTCACATTTTTTAGAATTTTTCCCAATACAGTCCAATAAGCACGATTGAAAAAATAAAGCTTTTTATTTTACAAATATTCTAAGCAAAGAAACGTAGCACAAGTACTAAAATAGTTCTTGTAAAAATTCACAACAGAGATTACCAATAAATTTTTTCGCAGCGTACATGTATGTCCCAACATACTCAGATTTAGAAAAAACTTCACATAAAAAAGTTGAGCTACTGAAAACTTCTAGATTTAACTAGAATCAATTTCACGTGATTTGAACAGTTCAGTATTTGTATCAAATTTTCAAGGCTGTGTCTTTTATAGTATACATTTGGCCTTTCACGTATGATCATCCTTCAAAATTCATTGCCGTAAAATAAAGGATTCTATTGAAAAGCATCTACAGAGCAATTATTGACGATTCACATTTAATTTATGAGCAACATCACAGCACAAAACAAAAAGTGTGCGTCTTCACAGATGGAAAGGGAACTTCGATATAAAATGTTATAGGAAATTTAAAATTTGGTTACTCAAATGGAAAGAACTAATCCGACGATACTGAAGCGTATAAGGCGAACGTTCAATTACGAGAAGGAACGCAATAACAGTATTTTATATTCCTTCCGACATTTAAGCAAACATTGAATGCGTTGTTTTATGGTTTGGAAAAAGAGCGCATTCCCCAAATAGAACACGACATATTGCTAAGGAATAAAAAAGCGTTTGAGAGAATTTTAGTTACTCGAATGTATATGAACAGATTTTAAAATATAAAAATTCTAAACCGAATGTGGAGAACGGATGTTAATTCTTGGTTTCAAACGAAACAGACAATTATAAGAAAATAATTTAGGAAATTTTTGGTGAAAATGAACCTCCTATGTGCTTTGAATTCCTTAAATTATTAATTTAAAGTCTTAAATTTTTTTTACCCGAGAAATTCTAATTGAACTGCATACAAATATGTCTTGAAATAAGCATTCCATAAGTTTGGCTTTCCCTTCCTTGCATCCGTTAGTTTTCAACAATTCATACTAATGTTCAGTTTCGATGTAGTTTGACAACTAAACATGTTTAGACCATTGTTTTTGTACCAGACTAAGTTTGGTGGTAAAATTAAGCGGCAAATACCGATGTAAACCTATTTTGTGATAACTGAATCACTAACTACCTAAACAAGTTCGTAATCGGAGGTAGCCAACCATCCGATATTAGAAATTTGATTTCATTTTAGAATTATCTCCACAAATAAAGCTAGTAAACTAGATTCGGAGAAATTGGGAAACCGAAAGTTTTAGAAGTGCTAAGTGCACTATTAAGATGTTTCATTGCAATTATTTCATCGTTGTAAAGTAATTGGGATAATGCTTTCACCACAAGTTTATTTCTATAAGCCGTTGTTTAAAATACTTCAAAATTCCCACCACGCGTTTAACTAATACAAGACTATTAAACTGACAGAACCATTAACCCATGTCATAAATAATTTTAAAATCCTAAAAATATGGTTAAAAAATCCTACAAGCATTTTTAAAAAATCTCAACCTTCTTCTAAATTCTTTGGTCTTTTTTAAACTCCGAATTTACAGCAAGAATTGTCGAAAGTACGCTTATTTTATCCATTGCGAAGCGGTTGTGAAATTTAATAATTATTCCTTTCTAAGAGCAAATCGTACTAAACCCCGTACGCATAAAAACCTATCCCACTATAGACGCCTATGGGGAGTGTTTTCGATCCCAATATTAGGCGATATTTCTCTTTTTACTTTCTCGTATACGAAGTATACAAAGAGAAAGTATTGTAAGCGTCAAAAAATTCGAACTCGAGATTTTGACGAATCTCCACGTTTTAGACGAGTCCGAAAAACACAATTTTGGAATTATGTCTGTCTGTCTGTGAACACGATAACTCGAAAACTATTAGAGCTACGGGATGAAATTTGGTATGTGGTCTTTAAACATAATTTTTAGGTTCTATCAAATTTTGGACAAAATCCGTCAACGGGAAGTCTGTATGTCTGAAGTCATGTGAACACTAACTCAAAAACTTGAATAGCTAGATGGATAAAATTTGATACACAGTTTTATCGTCATAAATGTAGGTCCGTATAAAATTTTGTGCCAAATCCGTGCACGGGTTGACTGTCTGTCGGTCTGTATAATCGTATACTTGTATCTCATAAGCCCTTTGGCTTAGATAACATACGTGATACCAAGTTTTATTTAACATTAATTATAGATCTGTGCCCAAATTTCGTTCAAATCGGTTAAAAAACAGGTGTTCAAATTGCATATTTAGTTCAAAATGCACATTGCCACTATGTGTTGTGGCGAGCGTTTCGTTTATTTTACTAAAGTTAGTATGGCTGGCGTTTGACCTTGGCAGTCTACGCAGGAAATTGTAGCGAGCCGCACTTCGGAAATTATGGCAACCCCTGAATCAAAGTTCGTTTTGACATTTTCCAGATGGAAGGTATGGTGAATCTTGCGTGATATTAGCAGTAAGATTTCGTAGTCAAAAACGTTAAATAAGGTTCTAGTTCCTCAGCGCGCGTAAAAATTGAGAACATTCGCAATTCTTTTTTGCAAAATATTAAGTTTCAGGAATTCATGAATTTGAAATGTTTCATTGTAAATCACCATTCACAATTTTTTTCTCACAATAACCAGGCCTTGCGTAAATACCCCAATAATATTTACCCACCCCACATTACTTTTCGTATGCGAGAAAGTTTCGGGGAGGCCACTGCCGCTGGTTTGGTGAGAAATACTGTGCAAAGTTTTTCTATTTCGACGACGACCGAGAGATGCAGTCTGTTATAAGGATGTAAACATTTATACTTTGTAGTTTTTTTGTGTGTATGTGTATGACTTAAAGTAGAATGAATTCCTTCTTGAGTGTCTTGGAGTTGAAAATAATTTGTTAATTGTTAATAAAGACGGAAGGTTTTTAAAACACGTAGGAGAAAAAACTCAGTTTCGAGCCAATCAAAGTAAATACGGAAACCCTAGCGGTCACAATGATCAACTTGGCGTGGTAAAAGACATTCCCATAGGCGCCTATAGTGGGATTGGTTTTTTTTATACACCCCGTACAATAAGCCAATACTTTTTCCCTTAAAAAATTAAACAATTCCGTTAAAAACTGCTAGCGATTAAAATTAAACTGAAAGATTAAATTTAGTTAACTTTGTGACCTTGATTTCGTCAATGAACTGGAGTTGCACTGGTCTACAATATCGAGAAGACAGCCGTGGTTATCCACAACATAGTACGCTATTGTTCCCCTCGATTCTGCAAAACATGAATTTACAGGAACAAGAGATAGGACAAAAATGCTGGCATCTGACATTTGAAGAGCCGTTCATATTCCTATTGTTCCGTGGAACTTTCAAAATCTCATTAACGAATTTTAAAAATATTAACCCTTTGCCGACAAGTAACCTTTTAGATCACTCTGATCAGATTGGCGCACTATATACGCCATCCCATTTTTTTTCCAACTCTTTGCTTATTTATTTAAAAAAAAACTTTATTTTTCATAGTATAATAAGATTAGGGATTTGAATGGATGGATAATATACACACTTCTATCCGAATTTTAGCCGCTATCCTCATCGTTAACTGGATTTCAAACACCTCAATACAGAGATCGGTAAATTGTGGTGCACATTATACGCCGTACCTGTCCGCAAAGGGGTTAATATCGTCCTCTAAGGTTAAAAACTCTCTTGCAGCGATTTCATCAGTCGCTTTACAGTTTGATTAAGCAAGTCTTAAAGCCACATGTATTGAAGATTAAATTACAGAAATATTTTATTTGCTACAAAACTCATCGTTTATTAAGACTTTAAAATTAGAGTACAAAGTGGAACTTTCTTCAAGAGCACTATTTCATAAACTGTATCGACTTTTCTTTAATTTGCAATAAATCGGTAGTGGAAAGGCCTTGTCTTCCGATATTTTATCCATTTTTGACACTCAAAGCAGGATTGTCATTTCAGTGTATCCTTTTATTCTCCACTTCATTTGAGCAGCATGCATTACTCTTTCTGTATCCGTTTTCACCCGCTCGCTCTTTTTGTTCTTCAGTTTTCCTTCCTATAATTCGTGCACTGCCACCTTCAAATGGTTTTAATGGCACATTTTAAGGACGCACATTTAAAAGATTTTAATAACAAATAGTTTTTCCAGTTTGATTGTAATTAGAATTCAGCTTCAATAGTTTTTGTAGATGTTTGTTTTTGGACACTTTTGTTCGTTGAAGCATCATTTCTTTAAAAAGTATTAGTTTCAAATAATTGATCATAATGCAACCGAAGTTCTCTTGGAAAGCACATATAGAAAAATTGAAACAGTTACCAATACAAAAAAATTAAAGCAACAGGAAACTTCGTTTTAAATCGAGAGCTAATATAAGCTTCATGTAAAATTATTTTTAATGTCAGAAGTCCATGGAATCCCACGCTTTTTCCTTCAATGATTCTATTAGAACGCTTAAGAAATTTTGCATTTACAAGACTAGTTTTCACTTTAAAAAATATTTCTTATTAATAGGGGGTAAAAGTTCACGTGTAACTTATTGAATAGGTTCCATAACGTAAACAAGCCTCTAGATAAATCGAACAAAGGTATAATAAAGAAAGCTTTGATACGAATATAGAAACACAGCTTTGAAAGAATCCAGACGTTTAATGAAGTTCTATAGAGTCTTGCATTAAAAAGTAGCGCAATATATTCGACTATCAATATAATAAAGCTTAACGGCTTTTCCAATAAGATTTTAAAAACCCTTTTTGGTCAGCTTTTTCGTATATTTCACCATTGCGCAACGTTTTAATTGCAAACATCTCAGTTGCTTTAATCAGGTGATCGGTTCAAAATACACTAAATTACATGAAAATATTATATTTCGAATATATCTACGGTATATATTTTTAGTCACTTCCTCCCTGCAGGAAATCGGTATTTTAAAGCTCCAGAAATCTCTGAACACGAATTAATGTCGCTACTGCTTTGTTTTTAAATTACTGAAGAACGAAAAGAAGTTTTCTAGGCATTTAGAATTAAAGTCCCTTATTAACACCAAATTCGATCTGGATCGTGCCCGATTTTTCTAGATTTCTGGCATTTTAATGCTGCTAGATAGAAGTGCAACGCAAAAAGATGCGAGAAATTTGATAAATTTCATACAATTTGGTCATTTTACAACTATTATAATTTGTTACTACTCGAGTTAGGCCAACTTAATGTACGGCAGGTATCCGAGGGCAAGAAGCCAAGCTAGATCGTAGCTACAAGTAAAATTCGCAGATGTTGCATCCAAGTTCAATAATTAAATAAACTTCTATTTGCCATTTCTAAGTATTGCGATTATACGCAACGTTTTCATGTGTCAACACCAAATGTAAAGGTTTACTTTCACTGCGATAAAGTTTACAGAATACGTCTTTGCGCCAGAGAAACTACCGCAAGCAGCAACTTTACAGGAGAGTCAAAAGTAGTTCCGGAGCTTAATGTATTGCAATGCGTCATTTTTTTAGTGCTGCTATCTTTTCTCTTCGCCCTACAATTACAACCACAATACTTAATGCAACAGAGATACGTTGGGATAGTTCAAATAAGATGAAAACAAAAAAATTCAATTTGCTCTTCGGATAATTTACCTCTGATGTAGGTAGACGATAAACAGAATAGAATTCCTTTTAACAGATACAGAGAAACGTTAAATTACTGTTTGGTGTGTAATTGCTGGAATGAATAGACAATGTAGAATGCGAAAGACATTTATTATAATTGAAACATTGATAACACTTCTTAAAATGAAGCAGTTATACATTTTAACAAATACAAAGGAAATGAAACATTTTGTAACAAATCAGTTTCATATCGAAGATTAGTTCGAGCAGAAATACAAGCTCAAATTTACAGACATTTTCTGTCATAATAAGACAGGAATTTACAATTTCTCCACTTACGTAAAGTAATATTTCTTGATCGGTCAATATTTTAACATAATACCTAAACATACATTTAAACATAAGAATAAACATACCAGTTTGAATTGTATACTGCAAGCAGTGACAAATATAGCCAGACAACCATAAAGTTTAATATTAATTCATCTTGAAAATAAATCCCGTTTTCGTTTCATCTCATTTTGTGCACAATCGTTTCCGATAAGCTCAAATAGCAAACTTTAAAGACCCTGAAAATTGCAGCTACATTTCAATTCCATTTTTGTGCTTCATGTATACAGTAAAACCAAGTTGAATACAGTTAAGCCTAAAAGCTGCAAGAAAGGCAATTCAGTAAACATCGCTAAGCAAACATTTGCCTCATTCTGCACCAAACACGTTTTATAAAGATCAAGAAACTTGCGGAAGAAACTAAACTTTTGAACCGTTCAAAGTAATAAAATTTCGTTTTTGCCCCATCTTCACTTTTGAAGTAAACATTTCCAAAATACGAAAGAATTTGTTTAACCAGCGTAGTTAAGTCTAAGTTCAGTGCTATAACCGAATTCAACTTGAAGACACTAAAACTGAATTTCCGAAAAGTAACGCATTACTACCATTTCTGTCAACAAAGACCTCAATAGCAGATTTAAGAAGTAGTTCCTTCACTTCTCTTAATTATAAACTAAATATTAATGCAGTTTTATAAATTTTATACGAGTTTAATTCAGAAGCAAATTTCGAATTGCTTTCTGCTGCAGATTATTTCGCATGCAGTTGGGATCGAATTGCATGAATCTAGTGTCCTGGACATGAAACACTGAACCACAAAATTAAAAAGACCAACTTTTCAGTGAGAAAGACTAGAATAAAAAGATAGAATATCGTAAATAAAAAAAACATCTTAAACATTGTAACAATACACTATAATATGACAACTGCATAATAAAAACAAATGCAAAATTTACTGTACACTTTTAGAGGGAGGATAGAAATTACAAAAGGAGGGCAATTGATCACCTTACTAAAATGAGTACGATTTATATTAAATAACCAGGAAATGTTCTGCGTGTCTGCTAGGATTCTTAAAGCTTCCTTAACAAATATATAGACTTCGTCTTAGACATACACATTTTAATTCTAATGGACAAGGTGCATAGTTGTTGCAAGATGGGAAATAAACACCAAGTTTAGTAAAACTTATATGCGAGAAAAATATGCAGTCTCTGACTTCTGAACAAATTTAAGTAATTTCTTACCATTTCAATAAAAAATATTGAAGTATAATTATAACCATTTTATTAGAGTCACGATAAGCAAGAAATTTTAATTGACAAATTAAATATTTAAGATTTAACACGGAAAAATTTAAAAATGATGCTCAAGATGGAAATTTTACTTTATATAATAAAGCTTTAACATTTCACAGAATAGCAGTTAGCATGCGCTAGATTAGACGTTGCCAATAGAATAAACATGGTAAAAATAATAAAAAGAAAATTTAATCTTGATAACATGGTATAAACTAAAAACTATTCAAGTTCACTAAATAAGACAAAGTGGAAAAGGCTGGACGATGTACAAATTATCAAACTTCAGATTTTTTTAGCTAAATTAGTAGAAAGCGTAATTTCATATTTACTCGTAGTAAATACAGTTAACATGAATGAACCGAAACCATTTTTACAATTAATTGCTACTTGAGTCAAAGTTTAGTAACCCTCACAAATTTCCTCTATTTAACTTGTCTTTATTTTAATTGCACCAGTGTCGCGACTGATACACGATCACGAGAGTTTTACTTCGATTTCTTAACTTGTATATTGAACCCCATGTTCGGTCATTAATTAAATCACTTTGAATTGAGGGATTAAATTTTGTATTTAAATACAGTATGCGTATGTTAGCAACATTACCAATTAGATAATTTCACATTCTGTTTAAGAAAACTAAACAGTTGATCGAGATGTCGGGATTATGTTTCATGGAGAACGAATTCTATTTCGAATGTATCGGCGTATTCTCCGGAGACAATTGAATTCACCTTTTAACTGGAAACTGCCAAAACTAGAAATACCGTCACCCAGAGAAATTTTACAATCTGATCATTTGACGCATTGGTGCCATTCGTTGGAGCTTCTAAATTAAGCCCGAATCCAAATTAGGACAGTGCACTCGCTAAAATTATGGGTACACACGAGTAAGCCAATTTAGACCGAAACCGCGATTGATGCAAGATTTTAAATGCCAGACGATGTACATCATTCCCTTTCATTCTTCCCAGAAAACGATGCGTGCATTAGTTATAATTATCAAGATTTAAAACAAGAACACAAATTCATAATACACATGCTCTTCGTTTCGAAAGTTTAAACTAAACGAGCTTTACAAACTTTAACGAGATAAGACCGCTAATTTATTAAAATTTGAATTGGTTAACGTAGTTTCAAAACAATTTAGAATATACGTTTTCAAATCGCAAACCATTTTGATCTTGATGGTGATCAGGCATCCCGATCAAATGGTTTCCGCCCTGAAAAAAATTTGGAAGATTACGAACTAGCTGGCTAGCACAGCAGTTAGCAATCTTCAACAACAAGCTATTGAAAACGAACCCCCCAAATTTAAGCTCAAATCCATTTAGTTGGCAATTTAAACTACATTAGAATAAATTCATGTAAACGTAGCATCTGAATTAGTTAACATATCTGAAGTTTATCTTGCAATCGTATTTTTCGATTTTTATTAACTTGGATTTCAATAGATTAAAATTCATTCCACGAGAGAATTTTGTTTACTGCCAAGCTCCCATATTGATATTTACCAACGCAAATCGACATGGACCCTTTGAAAAGGCTACCGTCAAGAGCAGGCTTGAAGGTAAAACTGAAAATACTGCCACTATTTAAAAGATTCTATAATTTCAACAAGAAAATCGCGTAAACCTTTCAGTATTCATCCGATTAATTAGTTTCTTAGCTTGAAGCGTTTCGATCAAGATGTTGGCCAGACATCCGGATAGGAACGCTTCGAAACGGGTGGTAGACAGTCAATTGGTTAGCCGGTTAACCAACTGGCTGTCTTCAGCCAAGATGAGAACGGGAGGGGAGTGGAATACATTTTCCTGGACGTTTACCTTTCTAAAAAATTGATGTCTCCTTAACGGAAATGCAAAATCCCGCATCATATTTGACTTTTGAAAAGAATTCCAATTTTGCGTCGACTATGTTGGAAGAGAACTAGAGTAACTTTCATAGCGGGTCAGATTTTAATATGAAACCCTTTAATTTCTCAAATTTTTTAAAAAATAGATTAAAATATAATCTGACCGATCTTGCGCCAATTCTCACAACTGAATTTATAATAAACCCATCTCTGCTTTCATACAGGCAATTTCGGCTATCGAATTGCACTCGTATCGATATTTTAAATCGATTATTCCTGTCCCTTGAGATAATGTGTCTATGCGATATGTTCTTTAGTTTACACAATAAAAAATCCATACAATTATATTAGATTCATCCAATTACACTTGCACTTAAATTCAGGATTATAATAGTTTTTAAATCTCTGAACCTTTCACAGAAGTCCCATTGAATTGTCGTTTGAAAGGCGTAGAAATTCAAATGAAAGATGGAATAAAGAACCATACCTTAGTTACTTCTTATCCCTTTAATTTTGGTTAAAGTTCAAGTCAGTCGGGAATCGAAACATCGTCCAACCTTCCGAGAATACATTCACCTCCGAATAGTAATCAGAAAATTTAATAAAATTCACACACACCAAGAAGTTTCCAACTAAACAGCACTAGTTTGTCCTTTACCTATGACCATCTTCGCAGATATTCAAATAAAAATCACTATAATAAAACCAAAATAATCAGATACACTAATAAATTTCATAACAAAAAGTCGAATAGCTCTAAAGACGAAAAATTAAATTGCATTACATTTTGCAACTCCACGTATAACCATCTTCGAAAAGTCATTGTAATGAAGTTACAATATTGAAAAACATCTACAGAGAAAGTGGCGATACACAATTTACAAGCAACATCAAAGCAATAAGCAAAAAGGTGTGAAGTATGGTTTGCAAAAGAAAGGGAACTTCAATATTTGTAGAAAATTTTAATTCAAAGCATCGGTGGAATGCAAAGAATTAATATGACAATGCCGTTCAGAAAACGAATTAACAATTACACGATGGAAGGTAAAAAATGTTTTAAATAGTTTAATATTAAAGTCCGTATAGACAGCGTCATTCTGTGCGTCGACAGAACGCCCTCCCTAAACAGAATTTCAAGTTATTTTGGTACCTTTCGGTTGAAGATCCACTTGCATTAAGTTTTTCCTTAAAAATATAGAAAATAAGTCAAATGTACCCATCAACTATCTAAATCCTGGCTAAAACGAAACTGGCAGTTATAAAAATTTGGAGGTTCCTTTCTGTAGAAAATTTCCTACACAATTAGACTAATTTTCTACCCAAGAAATTCTCATTTAACTTCACACAAATACGTCTCGAAATAAGCCTGGTACGAGTTTGGCTCTCCCTTCCTTTCGGAAATTAGTACCCAACTACCCATGTTGGCCTTATCGATGTAGTTTGACAATTCCGGATGTTGAGCCAATTACACATGCACCAACCCAAGTTTGCAAGTAAAATTAATCGGGACATACCAATGTAAACTGCTGTTGCGAAGAATAAATCGCGCAGCAAGTACGCTTAAACCTTCTAAATTCGAGGCTCCAAAACTTCTTTTAAATTAACTTCAAATTCCTAATAATTTCAAGAAAAGTAAACTCAATTAAGAGAAATTCGAGAAACCTGAAAGCGTTATGGTTATAAGCTGGTTTCACTTTTACATAGAAATTTCTTTGGGACATTGGTGGAGGGAAGGTGTTCACTATAAGGTTTCCCTGTAAACCTTTGCCTAAAATACTTCAGAATTCACATGTCCAAATGATTAATTGAAAAATTATTAAATTGACAAAAGCATTTAGCCTCTGCTATTAGCAATTATAAAGCTATTTGCTACTTTTTTCCTTAACAAATTAATTACTTCCAGTTTTTAACGGAATTAGTTTAAAATTAAATTAAGCGAGTAAGTTTAGTTTGATTTCCTGACGTTCGCTGCCAGTGCTAAAAGTAGAATTTGCAGATCTCTGTAGGCTCAACTCTTTCATACACATTTCCACTCAACATTTTCTCCACCAGCACACACTCACAATTTGCGCACAATGCATCGACCATACATTACCGCAGTTGCAATCCCTTTCGACTAGATTATTTCTTACCGATCACCCAATGAATTCCCCTAAACAAGACTGAAACCCTTTTACACGTCAAATACCGTTTCCCTGGGGACCAGCTTGACTTTCTGCTCAGGCTGCCGGTCCCACACAGCCTAGACAGAAAGTCAACAGGGACCGGTCTTTTACATGACGTGTTAACCTTTTCCTTCCCCCAACACCCAATCCTAAAACTATACTTCATCGGTGCTGCGTACGTATACGTTTCCGTAGATTTCATACAAACACGTGATCATACCACTCGTTCCAAAAGAGCCATTGAAGAAGTGCAACTTCTACCCTTTCCACTGGCATCTACTATCGATCTATAGACGACGATTGTCCAACATAAGCGAATGGTATTAGTGTATAGTTTCGAAGCATTTGTCTAGTGTACACGAAGAGCAGTTCAATTGATTTTCATGTAACAGATTATCCGTTTACTTCAATTGAATTCCTGAGAAATGCCCACTTTGAAACCGAAAGGTCAGATCTAGAGTTTATTTTACTTTAAAACAGAAAATATCGGGAAATGGACAAGTTTACCTCGGCTTTATTATTAATTAAGATTCTTTGTAGGCATATATTTTACTATACTGATCAATTTGGTTGAGTCGTTTATTTGAAAGATCTTAGGGAAACGTCGAATAGAATATTAATATGAAAAACTTAAATTTATCCCAAGCACCGTCTATTGAAAGCGCTTTATTTCTATTTAAGTAAGCATTGCTAATTGGGCACGTAAAGGATAAAAATGAAATTTGAAAGCCAGACTAGACGCAAGATTTTTCTTGTGCCGATGAAAAAATATAAATCGGAGCGAATCTTCAAACAATGAGAAAATGCGGCTTAATTTAAAAATATGGGAGGGGGGGGGTATTCCAATTGTACCAAAATTGAACCAATTTACTACGTTTCCGTTTAAATATATCTAACCAAAACAATCTAAATAGTCGGAGAGCGGCTATCGTTGGCAAAATAAAACTGGGAGAAGAAAATGCAGTTCTCAACTATTTATACCTGAACACCGAAAGTTCCAGTTTAAGGCATTTTATAAGAGATTAAACAACAAATCACTGGAAAGCGGTTTCAATTTCAAAAAGAAGTTTTAAGTACTCCGTTTAAATACTCGGCTTTTAAATAGAGCCAAACACATAGCGATTTTCATAAAAATGAAAAATTTAGCGTCCTTCGATACCGTTTCTACCTAAAACGAGTCCGTTTCATTTGAAACAAATAATCGTACAACAAAACCTAAACTTCAATTCATTGCAATAGAAGTCTTAAGAACGTAGTTAATTTCCGAGCCGATGATGGAAGATTTATTGAAGTTCCCTTGTACAATAAGACATTCAAAATAAAACAGAAACTTAAGTATTGTGAGTAAAATTCTGTCCTATGGAATTTTTAATCTTCATAAAGTAAAGATACTTCGGTTCCATTTATAAAAATTCTGGAAAAAGCTACATCTAAACACTCAAGTTCATTCACTTGAAGTCAATATCGGTTTGAATGAGAAGCAAGATTGTCAAAGTACTTGCCGATACAATTGTCATTTTGAAAAATCGAAGTTGGATCCGATAACACAGCTTCAATGTCGAGCGTCACTTCTTTCTATTCGACGTTCAAAGAATCTGAAGGGTTACAGGCTTCAGAAACCCATTTCCACAGCTGAATAGGATCATTCTTTGAAGTCCGAAGGGCAATCCGATTTACATCCATAATCCAGTCCCAGCTAGCCGATACTGCAGGAATTTACCGTTCTGTAAAAAAAAAAATACATTCCAAAGATAAGATATGGGCATTAACAGAAAATCTTAACGAGGCATATTATATAAATTAAATTCAGTTCTGAACACATCGGATACCCATTTCAATGCGATGTAAGTACGTCTTCAAAGAGAAGGAGTCTTAATCTAGATTTGAAAGACTCCTTTACCATTCATTAATTCCAGGCCCCATTTATGATTAAGTATAGGAAAGTGTGGGAAGATCCCGAATTCAGAAAGCCCGATACACCTGCAATCTCGTATTTCAGTACAAGAAAAATATATTTACGTTACGGTTTGCAGCAACACGAGGGCAATTTTCGATGCAAGCAAGAGAATGCACAGAAGCTAGAGAACCTTGCGAGATGTGCCATTTAAATTACAATAGAACATTTAAATGACAGTTAAAATACTTTCAGAATTATCAAGACGAAATAAGATATTCATACAAGCGTTTTAAGCAGAAGTAAAAAATCTGAAATAAATATTAATGCATAGTTCATAATCACAGAAATTTTATTCTAATAAAAAGTATCCACGTTCATAACTTAGAGGATTACTGAAAGCCTTCAAACTGAATTCTCTTTTTAATACGTACATGTTCGGTTGGACACAAGATGTGGTATTCAAATAATCGATACTTGGGGGGGGGGGGGGGTAATATTTATTTTTTTTAATAAAAGCCTAAACTACTTTCATTTCATAATTATGAAACACTTGTACTGGAATGACGTGTAAAGCACGTCGGCACTTCAAGCAAGCTCAGATCGACGACTAATTCATTGCAGACCAAATGTGTAATCCCTAACTGGTTTGACCAGTAGTGCATCAAATTATCGCAACTTTAAACTTAACTAAAACAAAGACATTCACTGATCTTATAATTCGATACACGAATCACGAGGAATTCATATACATTTCAACCATTTTTAGGTTATCAACTGAATTAGAATGACAAAGCAATTCCAATTAGAAGGCGTCATCTAGTTAGTTCGGGGGGTTAGAAAAGTTAAGAAATGGTTAATGGTTAAAAAGTCAAGAAATGGTGAAAAATTTAACGTTATAACTAAAACAAATTCTATACTACAACTTTTCTTGCACACATTTTTAAACTAAGGCTTTAACTCGATTCAGGGAAGCTACTATAACATTTCGCCGTTTTAGCACAGTTTCGAACTTGCTTACACAAAACGGTTTAATCAATATTTTTCAAAGCAACTTGTCATTTTGTTGCAAACTTATTGAAAAACTCTTGTAAAAAAAAAACCAAGAAATTAAAGTACGCAGTGTAATAAACCAAATATTACCTGAATAGCAAGTAATACTAACATAAGTATAGTATTTTGATTCCACAAGAAAAGAGGCTTCATTATGAACAGATGGAGATGTTCAGTTAAAAGGAAATTTTAATAGCGTTAGAGTACCAGGAAATCTCCAGCGGATACCGCAAAAAATTGCATTTTGACGTTAGAATTCATTACCAGTCTTCTATCCGAATGTATTATCTAGTCGGAGATTCACACATCTTTGGAATCTACAATTGTCAAATCCTAAACAATCAGACCGAAGAAGCCAAAATGCTATGAAATCGGAAACGTTCAGAACTAACCGATACAAAAAGAAACACGGACCAATTTAATAATAGATAAAACGCTAACAAACTGCTTGAACTGGGATACAAAAACGATTGGTATTGGATCACCGCGCAAGTATCAATATTCTAGGTTAATAAATAGGATATTAACAAGTTTAGGTAATCTAGTTACGCGACTTCTAGAGTTCTTTGGATTGAATTTAGTGTGAATGCAAGAAGATATTACCAAGCCTAGATTCCATGATCATAGCCTATTCTAATGTTTAATTTCAATAAATTAAGATTCTGATCATAATTTATGAAAAAATTCTTTTCAGAACTAAAGTAGTTTTTTGCAACTTGAAAAGTCAAAGCTACTAAATTACCTTTCAATTATTACACTTCAACTGTAGAAGGGTTCAACTATGAGCTTCCGTCTTCATACGTTCGGCATTTTTCATCTATTCACCGACTGTTGCAACATAAATCTGTAAAAAAAAAGAGTTTAAGTCCAACAGCCAAAAAAAAGTGATGCAAGATCATTTTCAAAAAGGTTATATAAATCGTTTAGAAATCCAGACACTTGTAAATAATATCAATTCGAAGATTATTGAAAACTTAAGGTAATGCTTGTTACAGCGATCGTCAATTCGAGTTTACTTTGCCAAATGATGGAATGCCCGTTTATTCCGATTTAGCTTCAGCGATACGCACCGCAAGATGCTAAATAATTTAGAATTTTTTTATTCATTAATTTTTATTCTTAATCTGAACTGAAATGGCTTTTTTAAGTAGATGTGTCTGGCATGAGCCTGTTTGTAGCTATGCTGCAGCAGACAAGAGATGCATTTAGAATCTTGCCACACAAAGCGCATAATATGAACTAACGTCGGAGATTAGATTGAAAGATTGTTCCCTCGTTTAGTCTAGGTATATTAACCTCCCGTTTTGAAGCAATACGATGGTTATTTTGGAACGGATCTCGTAATTTCGAGCGGCGTTCAGATGACGAGGACACCAGACTTGCAACCCCAAAAACTTCCGCACCACATCAGTGGGAATACATTTGACCCACTACGTTTGATTTATCGTGCAAAAGGCTCGCATATATAAGGATCTTTAGTGGAATCTAATTGCAAATCTGGAATCCTCCGGATCCGAGGCCAAGAGCTTACCATTAAGCCACAGATGCTCGATTCTATTCAGTCAAATGAAAAATGTATTCTCCTAATTCAATGGTTATGCACATAACAAATATAAATAGAAGGTTAAGCGAAATTCACGTGTACATTACAACACCCCAGATGACAACTCAAATAATCAATTATTACCCTACCGATTAATTTCTTGCTAGATGTTCTCTGAAACGGTTAATGTCTCAGTCAAACCAATTTTCTATTTGCACTCGGCAGTTCCTTTCATGTTTATGTTTTGAACTTTCGCCAAGTGAAACGTTAGTTAGCAGTAGCCTTAGTGCATGCAAGCTATAGCCATCCGAAATGCAGAAAATTTCTATACAAACTTCTACATTTAACGCATGAATATTAAACAAAAAAATTCTAGACTAGGAAGTAGCCGTTTCGTTTCTACATCCATATTGTTCAAATTTAATAGTCAGCCAAGAATCCTACATGCATTTTAAAGGATAGTGCGTTGTTACTTAGTCTATTTAGAGAATAAGCCTCGAAAAGTGTTAATCCCTAACCTTCCAGCGGGCACGCGTTTGGAAGAAATACTTGAATTGTGCATCCTATTGCATATTTATATCGTTATTTTATATATTTAAGTTCAATTTTATTTATAAAACCTTTGTTACTATTAGTCTAATAAATACAGATACAAACATAAATGCAACTTTTATATATGTTAAAATAACACGATATATGCAATACGATGCACGATATATCGTAAAATTTGCTTAAGAGCGCCCGCTGGAAGGTTAACTAGTTAGAAATTTCTTTAATCGCGTCTGAAGCCGAAAATGTGACCTACAGCTTTAAAACTTGCATAACGTCACTAATAAAGCAGCCCTTTCCTTCTTCGCATTACAGTATTTCAGTGCGCATAACCAACTTGGTTGGCATCTAGAAGTTGGAACACGCGCGATTTCGTCGTCAATATGGTTATACCCGAGGAATCGAACGGATTAGTTCCATTGGCAACCCATCGACTAGATCGCTTACGTCACGGCAAGCGTTTCGCGTTTTTGAGTCGTTTACATCGGATTATTATAAAGTTTCAAAGTATTTAATCAAATAAAATATATTTTAATTAGGATGAATCAAATTAGCAAGAAATGACAAATAGCATTTGGGTTTATTTAGCGATTATACATTTTTCCGATCATATAATCGAGATTTTTTCTTTGCCTTATAATAAAAGTAGTTTGTATGGAATTTTTGATGTTGCTCGGTCATATTTTGGTATTTATCATTTGGAATGCTCTCTTAACCTGCGCTATGGTTCCCTTGATGCTCCGCATTGTTCATTTTCTTTTATATATTTAGAATGTTTCCTCCCAAGTGCAAATAGAACCGAGTAGAGCAAGTCTTAATTGTTTACTATTCCTTGTTCTGAAGAACATTTGCCTTTAGTAGCTTCAAGGCCAAACGTACTGCTGCTTCATTAGAGTAAAAGAAACCGATTCCGTACATTCACCAAGCTAGTGAAGCTACTAGGTTCCCGCTTTGCCGAAAGCGAAGCCGCTGATGTTTTTTAAAGTTAAAAAATTTACCCGGTGCCCACTTCAGATGCCGCAGGCATCCGAGAACAATTTCGTCAGTTTCGTTAGAATAATTAAAAGGAAAAGATTCCTTGCATTCAATGAGCTAGAAAAGCTAGCAGTTCTGTTGAAACTCTACATTGAAAACGGGAGATAGTGGAACGGGAAACCACAAACGAGTTCGAAAAATTATTCAACTTTAATCTATTAACTGTGACCGATGCACGTATGTTTACCATTCATCCATCTTGCTTTGTTGACTTGGCGCCGTTTTAATTGGAGTGTGTTCAAACTTATAGATTTCAACCATGAACTTTATATCCGAAAATTTTAAGGCTGCGTCGTCATTTATTGCAGTTAGCCGTTAAGGGACATGGTCAGACAACAGACTGGATCGCTAAGCTGTTGACCCTGCTTTCTTATGTAGAGTCAGATTCAACATTCTTTTTGGGTAGCATTTATTATAATAGTAATTGCAAAAACGGATTAATTTTTAGGAATTGAAACAAATTCATAATATTTTTCAGCTTCTTAAACTGCTAAATCAATCCTTACACTCACACGTATATAATCAAGCACTTGATCTTTCGGAGTGCGAAGGGTTAATTTTTCCGCACCTTACCCACTTAAAAACTCCTCTTTTCGTTTTATCGGTTCAATTTTGCTTTCTTCAAGCTACTGGAAGGCGATAGCAAGATTTACATACAGAATTCTTTAGTAAATTTTGATTCACCATTAATATTGTTACAAAAATCTTTGTGGGTGTATGGTGTAAACAGTCCAACATACAAGGTAATGAAGAATGAAGGTTTATTCAAAAATGTGCAGGAAAACGCGTAGCACAGGTAATAGATCTTGCAGAGATTAGCAACGTAAACAGACAACAATTCACGGGTAAATAACAGTTCAGCACTTTGAGATTTAGCAACACAAGCAGACAGCAAATCACTAATAACGACAATAACAGCACTTTCAATAGCGCTCAGCTCATCGGCTTCCTAGCTCGCTCTGCAGACGAAACTCCAAAGTCGTTCCAGTGGATCACCATACACTCCTCTCTGATCCAAGTGCGGCCCCGACAGGCCGCGACGTCGCATGGAGTTTTCTCGTACATTCGAGCGTATTTTCTTTCCCCAATAGAGATATCGAGAAAAGGGTCGCATTTTCTGGAATCGTCGATTTGTCGCCAAGGTCGGGGTCCCGGAATGGCCGCTGTCCGTCACTCTATGGTTACCCCTGTAAAACTCCCAACTATAAGACTAGCGAGGCAGGAAAGCGACATTACATCTGTGTAACAATATTGATCGGAACATGCACATTTAGTGACAAACTTTACACAATTTGAAGCTTACACTGTTACATAGCTAGATATTTTATACCAAACGAAATTAAGCAGGTATAGAGCCAGCAAGACGAAAAACAATGAATTCCAATAAGTTGAAAGATCTATACAACCTAATTTATATAAATGGGTTGGAAAACACGATAAGACTTAAAGAGTTTACAAATATTGCTTTATACGAACACATATGTGGATGTGTTCATTCTTTGCTTGTTTGTTGCAGGTTTTATGGCACAACAGCAACAGCAGGCTTTCCGGCGCCAAACCCATTAAACCTTCGCACTCCGAAAGATAATAAGATGCATAATTATACACGTGAGGATCGATTAAGCCCTTTAACCTCTCAACGGCTTTATTTTCTCCACTGTCTAATTAGATGACACTGTTTTGGGAATGTGTTGTATTCATTCAATTCAAGGTCTAGAACATTCGAGATGTTAATGAGATACTCTTCATTTTCCGTGTCTAATTAAAATGTCTTCAAATAGCGTAATTTCAGACAAGTGTAAAAGTGCCATAATTCGATGCACGAGCGGAACTGATAAGCCGTTAA
Source organism: Araneus ventricosus (assembly GCA_013235015.1). NCBI lineage: Eukaryota > Metazoa > Arthropoda > Arachnida > Araneae > Araneidae > Araneus > Araneus ventricosus. The sequence continues at coordinate 116,292 of BGPR01002152.1, forward strand.
GGCTTTAAGCTGAAAAATATTGCTACGAGTTTGTTTCAAGTCCTAAAAATTGACGTTATGCTATTATATGGCTTTCGTAACTAGAGCTATTCAACAAGAATGTGTAAAAGGTGCATCATTTAGAATGTGGAGTTCGACTCGAGATAAGAGTGCAAAGGGTTAAAGATAGTATCTCCAAACGCAATAGGGAACATTCTCAAAGTTAAAGAATTTGAGTAATTACCTTTCAGATATATTTCTGGCTTCTTATCCCAGTCCCATTTTCCTTCCGACATAGCAAGACTGCTTCACTTGATCCGTTTCAATTTTGGCTTGCTGTTATCCTGTAAATAAATTCAAAGAGATTAGAACCTATGGTCTGAAATATAGCATGAAAATGTTTAAGGCTCGCTCGTGTGGCATGATTGCACCAGCCGTAGCATTCCGTGAATGGCGATTTTTATAATCATGCAATTTAAAACAGGAATGCTAGTCAAAAACATTATGTTAACCTTCCAGCGGGCGCGCCTGCACAAATTTTACGAAATATCGTGCATCGCATTACATATATCGTGTTGCTTTACACAAATAAATGCAACTTTTATTTATGATATCTGTATTTGCTATTAAGCTAATAAATAAAGTTTTATTAAAAATTCCATTTAAATTTATAAAACGATATAAATGTGTAATACGATGCAATTATCTCTTGAAAACGCACGCTCCCTGGAAGGTTAAACAAACATCCAATTTTATAAGAGTATCAAAGTCTCAGCAAAAATGAGATTTTTCACTTTATCACCAAGTTGCACGATAGCCGTTAAGATTGTGAAAAAGCAAGGCACATATCTCATTATATTTGTTCCAAGCTGTTATGTAAAGGACAAGCAATATGGCAAAATTGGGATTAAAATTTTTAAAATCTATTAAAATTAAACGGAAATAAAATTAGTACTAAAATGCTAGTTTTAAGAATTTTAAGATTGATTAAAGGTTTGAAATATAACGCGAAGTTATCAGATAAAAACTTTAAGATGTCGATTAATTTAAAAAAAAGTTTTAAAAACTTTCTTTGAGAGCAGGTGCCAATCAAGAAATATTAAGCGCCGTCTTTGGTAGTTTTGCATACAACCGTTTAACCTGTCGATCGTTTCGAACGATTTTGCATCACTCATGGCCAAATTGAATTGGATAGTAGGAAGAAACCTATAAAAGTATAGTGTTGAAATTGGTTTAAACCTCTGCCTGCGTATCCCGCGAATTCGAAGAAAGTCTATTTTCTGCTGCATACTGCTGTTGTCATACGATAATGTATTTAGTACTTTCATAGCGTTGGATCATATACTAATGGAGCTATGCAAATAAAAAACTCACTGGCTCAGCGGTAATTGAACACGTTTGCAAATTTTGCACCTAAATAGCGATTTAAAAAATTGCACAAAGGACTCATCTAGTTCCCAATTCAAAGCATTCGCAGCGAAAATTCACATTTTTGGGGAAGTTATACAAGTTTAAGGAAAAGTTTACTTAGCAGATGAATCAAATGTATAATGATAAAACATGAAGACGTAACCCTGTCCTTTCACGATATATACACAATTTATGCCTTAAATCCTTAAGATTCCTACAAGTCCAGAAAGTTTTTACATTATACACAGCCGTTTAGGACACAAAAATTTGTAAGCTAAACAGACCGAAGAATTAGTTACCATTAACACACGAAGGGTATATTTACATTCAAAAGATTGAATATACAGTTAGGCGAAAGATGGTATTGTAATTTCGGAATATAATCTGCAATTTTCTTTTTGCAGTTCTCTTTTTCTTTGCATATTTGTACAATAATATACTCCGAATTTATTGTAGGAAAACATTAAAATATCGATTATTTTTTGACTAGAAATCTAATTTTTAAAAATGCATAAGAATGAATCTTCTAATGCATAACAATTGAAGCATTTAGCAACTACTCAAGCAAAGTAATCCACCAAATCAACAGGAGAACATGAATGCTCAAATTGACGCTGCCGGCTGTCATCTACAGAACCATAGAATTTCAAATCTAGACTCATCGCATAAAGAATTTGAATTTCCGACTTAACTTTGAATGCAAACCGAAACAAAGTTTTAAGCAATAAATAACTAAACAATCTTAGAGACAAGTCATTTTCAGAGAGAAATATTCCCAAAAGCTCTCCGAATTTAATCTAAAAGCTATCATTCCAATATTGAAAAAACATTAAGATGTTTTAAATGAAATGGATGCAAAGTCAGTTTAGAACCAACGATTCGCAATAATGAATTATTTTAACATTTACAGAAAACAGCCCACCTCATCAGCAGCCTAACTAAAGTCATTTAAAATACTTCAAGATTACTCACAAGTAATATTCTAGAGATTCCTCTGGAAGCTTTCACGAATCGATTGAAAGATCGTTCCGACTTGTGAGGCAACAAATTCTATCCGTATCGGCACATAAAATAGACAGCTTACGCTTGCAAATACGAGCCAAAAATCGTTAAAACTATTTAAGAAATAAAAATTGCAAAGAAGATTATCGAAAGCATCGTTTAATCTAATATGAAGTAGTTTAAATATCTACTGACCAATCCAAAACAGCCTGCATCAATTTTCTTAATCTTTTCTTTTAGAGTTCATTTGCATAAAAACGAATTTAATTTTTCACTGCTTGTCAGGTATGACTTGATTGATTGATCATGTAATTGCCCTGTTATGATGATACATGAAAGCTATTAGGAACATATCTCAGAATTTTGAGGGGTGATTTCTCTTCCTTTCACTCGACTCTCCAGACTTCCCACCATACCAACACGAGGACGTTAGATATCTCGAGAGCAAACATGATGTTCACCATACCAACAGATAAGGTAAATTTGGAATGGGGTCTCGAAACACGATCTTCTAACCTCGAAGATTAAACCTACCACCAAACCTCTGTGATCCTATCGGAGTTCTGAACAACACTTATTTGTGAATTTTTCCGTCCAACTCCAACCTCAAAAATGAAACCTACCGCCAAGACTTCGTGATCCTATCGGAGTTTTGAACAACACTTTTTCCGTAAATAATTTTGTTACGAGAAAACCTACGGTAACAACCTTCAGAAGCATCCAAACAAAGATTGCTGAGATTATTTTTCATTCATTTAATCTCTAGTTCATTTTCTTTGGTTCGATTCCCAGTTTCTGATAGGATTATTAAATAACAACTCTAGCACTCATCACAATAATTTTAATAACATTATTCGATCTTAAAGAATAATAAAAGTATTAAACATCAAGTCAAATAACTTGGATATGAGAGAGAAAAATTGAAATTGACAAGACCAATTTTCATCAAAAAGCATCGATGGACTCTATAACGCTCATATCAAGACGGCTATGTTTTTGGTTTTTCTTTCATAGAAATATAATGCTTTTTGTGACCCGGTGGTAAGTTTCCAGCTTTGGTACCGGTGGTATTATCCTCGTCATACAACCATGGTTCAAAATAATGAGATCCATCACAGATATCATTTATTGGCGCAGTTTAGCCTAGAATGGCTCTTGTGCCATTAAACCCTTAACAACCAACCACAGATATCATTTAGGGGTCTATTCTGATACCCCCGGTTGGGTTGGGTTCCGTTGTTAACGTGCGGAACCCAACCTAACTCCCAATTCAACTGGGGGTACCAGAATAGACTCCTAAAGCAGGTTAACCATCTTATCAATCAATCAACTCATCGCTGTTGAACATTTAAAGGTTTGGTTCGTTTTATGTAAATGAAGCCTAAAAGAGCGACTTAAGAAAAAGTACTTCAACTAAGTATTTAAAGTACTTCATATTCGATTAACGGATGCTTCCTATAATCTTATTGTGATATTTCAACTTAGAATCATGTTAAAGATTTTTGGCTTGTACCTGTAAAGCTTAAGATGACCGTTTTTCTTATTTTTATTATTCTATTCTAATCTAATCTAATACGAATAGAGTTGGTTCTCCGCATGTTTGACTATGTTTCCATAGATTGGTAAGTGGCATACGATTTTTACGTAATTTTTAAGTACTGTAAACGAATTAACTTCGATAATTTATGAGTTTGGATACAATCTGTAAATGTTATGAAATCAAATTTGGTCGTTTGTGCAAACGCGTCTCTACTTCCGTTTTACTTCAAAAATTTGAAGACGTATCCGACTAATAAAAATACTAAAATAAAAACTTGAAGTTTCAGTACGGAAGAAAGTCTAAATATTTCGAACATATCTATATAAAGTTTTGCAAGGTTTTGGACAAGCAAATTTGACATTAACCTACATTAGTTTTAAAAATCATTTTTAAATATGTAGTCGATTTTATCGAACTGACGTGAGTAACGATGTATAGTTTATCTCTGCATTAGATAGCTAGATGAACGAATTGTTGTAGTTTTTATCCTTGTACTATACATCTGTCTCTAAACCTTGAGTCGACGGGATTTGTCCTTTACTGGACCCTGTACCAATAAAATCGTACAATATTTCTCTATGAACTCTAACTATTCTCTAAAATTGTTCGTTTACACATTTCGAGCATATGAACCTTCAATTTCCTCGGTATATTCAATTTTTAAATGCTGCGTGAAAGATTTTTTCTATCGTGTTCCACTTTCCTCTTCATGTCGTCTCTAACGTGAAAACTTCTGCTTACAACTTGCTTTACGACTGAAGTCATAAAGTTGTGTATCAATAGTGAAATGATGGAGTAATGGCTTTACGTTTAAGTCTAAGTTTAATTTATCATCGAAGTAAAAATGGGATAAGAGGACTTTCCTAGAAATGTGAACTCTCGCTGTCGTTGCGTTGAACTGTGAAGTTCATTAACGCCAGTGTTCATCAAACATCTATAGTTCGGCCATCGATAGTTTTTCCAAACTATCTACTTGACTATTGATAGTTTTCTCTCCGGCAATACTGTAGATAGGCGGCCTTTCAGGCGATGGTTTTAAAACTATCTACTAAAAATGTGCCTATCGATAGTATTGCCAGAGTGGAAAAACTATCGATTGTTTTGAGGAAGTCGATAGTTCCGCAAACCCGTTACTATCTATGTTTAAGGAACACTAACATTAGGTTTGCGGAGATTTCTTGCATACCTGTTTGTACGGATACGCGTCGAATCGAAGCATGTTTAAAAAAGAAATCTGTAACTGAAATAACGTTTAATAGAAATATTGCTATTCATATCAAAAATCTATTAAAACGGCTCTGGTAATTTATCACTTAGCAGTACTGGGTATTTCTGATGTAATCCTAGTGTTTGTATAACATCTTGCGCTCTCCGTGCTTGTAATCGGGTTAGTGTGATCGACATGTCATTATCGGTGGCAGAAAAATGGAGCTTGTTATTTGTTTCCATATTCCATGTCATTAAACCGGTTCTCTCGCAATGGGTTACGGAACTTAAACGCTATGATGTCATGTTAACTAGACTTCGTATTGGGCATACACGCTTGGCACATAGATATTTGCTCTTTGCGGAGTCTCCAACATGTAGCCATTGTGGTGACAAACTGCCAAACGCATTTTGACAGACTGTGTGGCTTTGAATAGACATCGGTTGAGGTACTTTTTCTGAAGTTTTAACTGATAGTTTTTATTGGGAGAAATTCTACATTTTAAACTCTTCATGTACTTGAAGGACATTGGTGTTTTCCATGATATTTATTTTTCTTATCTTTGATCTGATCTCTTTTAAATGTCTTGTTTCAGTAACTTTGTACTGTCGGTTCATTCATCTCACTTTTTTACTTGGATTTTAACTAACGATTCTTTTAAGCACTTATTTTCTGTACAGATTCTTGGTTTTCGGCGCAGCTTATCACATTCGAGGATCTTGTGCCAGGGAAAGTCAAATCAACTTGCAACTTCCGATATATCATGTAAATAAACGGCGTTTGACTTGGAGTGAATGCATACAAGAACAATAATCCCTTAATAAACACTGCAGATTCTAAATTTTGAAGTCTTTATACTGGAACGTCAGTCAAATCGACGCGTAACTGTTGAGTTGGGTATACGACATAGCAAATTCGGCGTAATAAATTCGAAAAATTCATCTCTTCAAATGGACAAGCCGGATGAAAGTGAAGTGTGAACGATAACTTTATTTTCTTGGAAAATTTGAAATGTATCCAAATGACGCGTCATGTAAACCTATGTTAAATCATTTTTCAATTGCAGGAGAACCAGTAAGCCAATCTGAAATACACGTACCGGTCCATCGTGACGGTAAAGGAAACTGGTTTGTACTGACCACAAACAACACGTCCTTTGGCCTGCTTCATGCAGTACGAGTCTCTGGATCTCTTTGGGGAAATGCCTCTGAAGGTAATTACTCGAATGCTTTAATTTTACTAAAATCTAGCCTATCGTGTAATAACTGAAAATGTGTCTTTATCTAAAAATGATTCACTTTGCAGAAGAGTGAGAGTATATAATAATCGTATATACTTTTTATCCTTTTACTTTGCGTCTCCCAGACATTTTTAATCAATTAAATTGTAGAGAACTTCCAACTTATTAAAATTTCTTGCCGTCCGTCTTCGTCACCTTAAAGTTTGAACCGCTTCATATTTTCCGATAATTGAAATTAATCTTGGAAACTTAACATTCTATTAAGGCTGTCACTAAATTTGCCCGAATGTTATCAAGATTCTTGATGCAGACTCAAAATTTAGGAAAGCGGTCTGTATGTTGACTTTGCATGTGTAATCTCGTTTCCTATTTACTAGAAGTAAGCAAAATTGGTAGGGATAAAACGCAAAGGAGAGCCAATCTTAATTGAGTGACATGCGGAAATTATCTCTGCATAGTGATTGATGAATTGTCATCTGAACATGCAAATATAAATTACAATAATAGATAATGCAGCTTTAAAGTTCATTATGCCGTCACTAACATAAATATAGGACACTGAAAAGATTGCGCGGCTTTATTAATGATGGTACAAATGTTTCAAAGCTGCAGGTCCAGTTTTCGGCTTTATTGGTAGTTAATTTCCAATTCGGTAAGCATAAATCGACTTCACGTGGCTTATTCTTTTGGTAAAAGTTAAGCTATATAGTTCTATTCTTAAAAAATGCGCACGGGCTTTCTAAGGTTATTTTTGGTTTGAGCGATCCTTATTAAATTTGGATGTTATGGAGAGAAGGGAACAGTTACTTCCTAGTCTAGTAATACTGGAAAGTAGTTTTTAATGACTCGTGTGTTAAATATACAATTTTGTGCGGAAATAATTATCGACATTTCAGATAGTTATAGCTTCACATAAACAAGAGCTGGTGATAACGCTGACATTTCAGTGAAAACTAAATATTTAAGGATATACTACCCGCCAACAAAAATGGTTTGACTAAAATTTAAAATGTTGGTCGAAATTTCTAGCGTGCAATTAATCACTTGGGTTAAGAGATAGAGAAATTCACGCGTAACTTCCGCTGATATTTCGTAAGTGAATAAGCAGGAGAATAATAGACTATTTCATTGAGGTAATAAATCTATTTATCTGACAATGGTTCCTTTTTAAACATTTTGCTGACGTGATTCACACCAGAGATTCGAACCATATAGTTGGATGACCCTTTCTCTCAACTACAGCAGAGAAGGGGTAATCTAATTTAACTTCGGGTATGAATCTCGGTTGATTCCTACAATGATGAACGTATTAACAGAATCCATGAGGCAACATAACCCATTTCGTTGGTTTGGTTCCATTAACAATAAAACGGATAGTGTTCTAAAAATCGAGAATTTATTTAGCATTGCGTATAGCTAAGCTTAATTGGAAATAATAGCCAGTTTCCATCATTCAACAAAACTCGAATCGGTGATCGTTGTCTTAAACACTAAAGTTGCCAATTTTCTTCATGTTTATCGTAATATTTACAAGCACAGATAACCTTCTGAAAATTACATTGCATTGCTTGTTTTCGGCTGTCGATCCTAAGAACGCCTTTATTTACAGGTTTTCTTGCTGGCATATCAACAGTCGGTGAATGGACAAAAAATGCCGAACCTCTGAAGACGAGAGCTCGGAATTGAATTCTTCTGCAATTGAAGTGTTTCGGAGGTAAATTAAAGGTGTTGACAACTGGAAGTTGCAAATAGAATAATTCTGAAAACAGTTGTTCAAAAAATCGAATTATGTTCAGAATGTACTAGGATTTTTCACTGGAAGAATTAAGGTTTCGTAGTATTTTGCGTGCTAAATTAAATCAAAGGAACTCTTGGAGTTCTATGATTAGGAACCTCACCTAAATTTTTAACTTGGGTTTTAACTTGAAAACGTAAATATCGTATTGGAAACATTTGTATTTCAGTGCAAGCAATTTGATAGTTTTTCCTTCTATTAAAGTTATCCCCGTTTCTGTAGGTGAACCTTTTAGCGGGTGCTCGTATGCAGGAGATGCTTATATTGAACATTATATGGCATAATATTGTGCTTTGCAAAAATAAATGGAACTTTTTTATTTATGTAATCTGTATTTATTAGCTTTATATTAAACAAGGATCATATAAATAAAAATTGCACTATAAATTTTTAAAAGATGTATTGTGCATCGTGTTGCATACCTATAAGTATCTCCTGCATACTCGCGACTGCTGGAATGTTAAGAAATCCTATATGCATCACTAATCTAATTCGGTTTAAATGGTATGTTCAGTTCTTCAACTATTTAAGGAATGTCAAACTGCACATATTTCGGGGTTTTATCAACAAACGAGTCTACATTCAGGCGTTTCTTATTTGAATACCACATACTGTGTCAAACCAAACATGTGCATGAAAGAATTCATTTTGATAGCTTTCGGTAAGCCTTTAAAGTTTTTGAACGTGGGTATCTTTTGGCGGGATAAAATATCTTTATGAAAATGTGAACATGAGCCACCCATTAAAATTCATTTCTGAATTTGTTCCTTTACTTCTGCATGACATGTATTGACAGTGGGGCCTATTCTGATTTCGGCTGTAATATTATGGAAGAATTTTTAATTCAGTTTTGTAACTTAAATGTTCTAGGTAGTTTAAATGGCAAATCTAGCAAGGTTCACTGGCTTCATTGCAAACTTTTGCTTTTATCGAAAATAGTTCTCGTGTTGCTGCAAGACGTGAAGTAAATATAACCTTTTTTTCTTGCATCGAAATGCGAGATTCCAAACGTGTGATCAGATTTCCTTTACACAAGAATTGATGGCGGCGGCCATTGCTTGTATTTACTGAATGGCAAACGAGTCTTTACAGAAGTTTCTTAGTCTGGTTATTTCAAAGGCATACCTACGTTACTCTGAAATAGGTAGCCGAAACGTTCAGAACCGAATTCACCTTGTATAATATGGTACATTTAGATTTGTCGTTTATGCGGATATCTTCGTATCTTTAAAATGTAATGATATTTTTACAGGTCGGTAGAAATATTTCTGCCTTGTCTAGCTTCCACTGCATTATGGATGCTAAATTGGATTGATCTCGGAACTTGCAAGCTCGATTCAGCCATTCAGATATTGAAGCGGGTTGTTCCTGAATCCTGGAATCCTTCATGCTGTCTAAATGCTCAATAGAAGTCGGTGACACTCTACAATGAAGCTGTTTTATCATATCGAACTTCGGGCGTGTATGGGCAAGTATTTTGCCAGTCTTGTTTCTCATCCGGAACGATGTGAACTGTAATGGAACTTGAGTGTTTACATGTAGCTTGCGTTCCGGTGATTTTGTATATGGAACCAAAGTATTTTTGCTTTATGAACATTTAAAATGCTATAGTACAGAATTTTTCATATGATTTACTTTATAGTTTGTTTGTCTTGTTGTACAAGGGAACTTCAATAAATCAAAGTACCTTGGTTACCTTCTCGGAAATTAAATGCGCTCCTGAAAAATTTTAATGCAATAGATGACGATTAGGCTTTATTGTATTCCGACTGGCTTCAAGTGACACAGACGCATGTAAAAGTTAAATATTATCCAAGGATATTAAATTCGTCCTACTGAATATAGCTTGGATGTGTTTTGCATAATTTTAAAATCGAGTGTTTAAAGTGACAACTGAAAATGGCTTTTTAAAGTTTTCAAGTGTTCCCAAAATGGTTACTAAATCGATATTAAATATCTTTTAAAAAGCCTTAACTATCGCTAGTATTAATATTCAGATATGTCATGGAGAATTGAAGCCTTCTAAACATTAACCAGGCGCGGAAATTTTCGCTCTCCACCTCTATTTTGTGAAGGATGCAGTACGCTCTCCACTTTCATATATCATTTGGCTAGATATTCTAAAGCGGTAACGTAACGACTAGCATACCAGCAAGCCAAACTTCCCATATCATTTTTAAAGTAAGCTGCTTTTTCTTTAATGTGTGAAGTCTAGCCACAATTTGTATTTCTTAAATCGATGCAAGGGAAGTCTTGCCTCCAATCTTGCTTTCCAATTTTCGTTTCTTTCTGTTAGACTGGAATGAACCTACAGAAGTTGCATTTACTCAAGCGATTCTTAAAAACTTGCTCGTAAACTGAACCTTTCAAATTTGTATTATATTCGACGTATAGTTAAATAGGTCTCTTAAATAAGTACGGCATTACCAAATTGATTTTATTTAAGTACACCCTACAAAAATCTAAATTGAGAATGAAATTTACGTAAACTTTCATGTTGCGACATTTTCTTTTAAAGTAAAATATCCTTTCTAGATCGATCTCTTGTGTTCAAAGTGGTGTGATGTCAAATTCAGTTAAAGTAAACGAATATATTCGTATACACAAGATAAAGGCTTCAAAACGAGTCCCTAATACTAGGCGCTTTTTGTTAGATTACCTTCATCTATGGATATTGTTTGAAGATATGCCAGTGCAAAGAGTAGAAGATGCACTTCTTCAATAGGTCTTTTGGGAACAAGTGGTATGATAACGTGATCCTATGAACTGTACGGAAATGCGTATGTGTGCACCGATCAACTATATTTTTATGATTAGTTGTGGGTGGAATAGGCAAAGGTTAACACGTCAAGTAAGAGACGGATCCCTGTTGACTTTCTGTCTAGGCTGTGTGGGACCGGCAGCCTGAGCAGAAAGTCAAGCTGGTCCCCAGGGAAACGGTACTTGACGTGTAAAAGGGGTTTCAATGTCTTGTTTAGGGGAATTTATTGGGTGACCGGTAAGAAATACTATAGTCGAATGGAATTTCTGTTGTAGAAATAAATGGTCGTTATGTATTTCGAGTATCCTGCGAATGCATGCTGGTGGAAAGAATGGTGATTGGAAAGTGTGGATGAGGGAGTTTGAGCCTACCGAGATATGCAACTTCTACTCTTGGCACTGGAAGCAAATATCGGGAAATTAGGGTCACAAATTTACCTGGAAAAAAAGCTGAATAGTTTAAGTTTTCTAAGACCCTAGTTTGAAATTCCGTAAATCAAATTTTCAATAAGTTAAATGAAAGAGGTTATTAAATTGCAAGACATTTTAATTCAATGCGTTATTAGAAAGGGACATCTCGGATGTCGCATCTGAAGCTTAAATTCACCTTCCGTCTGTCGCAATAGATTTCGTACGCACTCTTCCGAACTCTAGAGTTGAAAATCTTCAGTCTCGAGTAACACGGGAAAAGACTCGAAGAATGACTTTTGGTTTAGTTAAATTTATTTATCCATATTTGCAAGATTTTGCAATTGTTAATGGCAGAAGCTAATTATTCCCTTCCATAAATTTTGCAATCTATAATTTCGACCTGTGAATTCTGAAGTATTTTAAGCATAATCTTGCAAGCAACAACTCTAGTTACTACCTTATCCCGATTTCTTGACCCATGATTCTATGAAATGACTAATATAAGTGAAAGCAGTTCTTGCAACGCATTCAGTTTTCTAATTTCTTTTAATTTTGTTAAAATTATTGGGAATTTGAGCTTAATTTGTTTTGGAGCATCGGATTCAGAAAGTTTTAAGTTGCTGCGCGATTCAGTTTCACTATGGCAAATTTCACAAGGCATGTCCCGAATAATTTTACTTTCAAACTTGGGTTGGTGCAGGAGTAATTGGCTCAACATCTGGAATTATCAAACTACAATGAAAATGAAGGCTAACATGGGTAGTTTGATTACTAATGGTCGAAATAAAGGGACATAAAAACTCGTACCATGCGTATTTTGAGAGCTATTTGCTTCTTAATATTGCTAAAAATATACGAATTTAATGTCAATTTTTTACTCGAGAAATTCTCAATGAAAGCGCATAGGAAATTTTCGATGAAAATGAACCTTCTAAATAATTGGTTTATAATCGTCTGTTTCGTTTGAAACCGGGATTTAGATTTTTGGGAACATTTGACTTGGTATATCCTTAAATTATAGAAAAAATTGACTGTAATTTGACTTTCAACCGAAAGGTACTAAAATAACTTGAAATGCTGTTTTCTGTTTAGGGAAGGCGTCCTTTTGCCAATGCACAGAACGACACTGTCTATACATGCTTAAATATTAGAAACTATATAAAATATTTTTACCTTCCATCTCATAATTGTTAATTTGCATTATAAACGTCAGTGTCGTAGGATTAATTCTTTGCATTCCACTAATCGATGTCTTCAAATTATAATTTTCTACAAATATTGAAGTTCCCTTTCCATCTTTTGCAAGCCATACTTCACACTTTTTAAGTGCTTTGATGTTGCTTGTAAATTAAGTGTGTCGTTAATAATTGCTCTGTAGATGTTTTTCAATAGAATCCTTCATTTCACTACAATGACTTTCGAAGATGGTTATACGCGGAGGGACAAACTGTTAATGCAATTTAATTTTTCGTCTTTAGTAGCTGATCAACTTTCTTCTTTGTGAATTTCAGTAATATATCTGATTATTTTAGTGTGGTTTTTATTAGTATTGTGTGGATTTTACTAGAATATCTACTTCTAAGATGGTTGTACGTATAAGGACAAACTAGTGCAGTTTAGTTAGCAGATGAGCAACTTCTTAGTGTGTGAATTTTATTAGTTTTTCCGAATGCGTGAATGTATGTTCTGAAAGCTGGACGATGTTTAGATTCGCGATCGACTTAAACTTTTAATAAAATTTAAAGTTTTAAGAAATAACTTAAACGTATGGATCTTTATTTCGTTACTTTCAATTATATTTCTACGCTTTTCAAGGGATAATTCATTGCGACTACTGTGAAAGCTTCCGAAATCTAAACTATCGTGATCGTGAATTTAAGTGTCAGTATAATTGGATGGATCCGTTTATATAATAAACTAAATATATCGCATATACACATTTTTTCAAGGGACAGGAATAATTGATTTAAAATATCGAGTGTATCTCGATAGCCGAAATTACCTGAATGAAATTAGAGAGGTTCATTATAAATTCCCTTGAGAGAATTAGCGTAAGATCAGTGACCGAGATAAAAAAATTCTGAAAGCTTCAAAAGATGGTTTGTATTTTAAAGGGTTCCGCAATAAAATATGCGATGCGTTATGAAAGGTAATCCAGTTCTCTTCAACTATAGTCGAGGAAAAACTTCGACTCTTCTTTAAGAGTCGAATACGATTTCGTAAAATTTCATTTCCGTCAAGGCGTTCTCGAGATTTTTTGGGAAGGTAAACGTCCAGGAAAATGTATTCCACTCCCCTCCTGTTCTCATCTTGGCTAAAGACAGCCAGTTGGTTAGCCGGCTAACCAATTGACTGTCTACCACCCGTTTCGAAGCGTTCCTATCCTGATGTCTGGCCAACATCTTGATCGAAACGCTTCAAGCTAAGAAAATTAATCTGATAAATACTGAAAGGTTTAAGCGATTTTCCTGTTAAAAATCATAGCTGCTTTTAAAAAACAGCAGTATTTTGCGTTTTATCTTGAAGTATGCGCTTGACGGCAGCCTTGTAAAAAGTGTCGGTGTAGATTTGCATTTAGTGAATATCAGTACGAGAGCTTGGCAGTTAATAAAATTCTCTCGTAGAATGAATAATTTTAAATATATTGAAATCCAAGTTGATAGAAATCGGGAAAATACGATCGCAAAATAAACTTCAGAAACGTTAACTAATTCAGATACTATGTTTAAATGAATTTATTCTAATGATCCAATTCAAATTACCAACTAAATTCATTGGAGCTAAAATTGGTTTAGTTTTCAATAGCTTGTGAAGGAAGATTGCTAACTGCTGTGCTAGCCAGCTAGTTGGTAATTTTCCAACTTTCTTGTGGGCGTAAACGATTTGATCGTGATGCCTGATCACCATCAAGATCAAAATGGTTTGCGATTTGAACCCATATATTCTAAATTGTTTTGAAACTACGTTAACCAATTCAAATTTTAATAAATTAGCGGTCTTATCTCGTTAAAGTTTGTAAAGCTCGTTTAGTTTAAACTTTCGAAACGAAGAGCATGTGTATTATGAATTTGTTTTTATTTTAAATATTGATAATTATAACTAATGCACGCATCGTTTTCTAGGAAGAATTAAAGGAAAACACAATGTACATCGTCTGGCATTTAAAATCTTGCATCAATCGCAGTTTCGGTCTGAATTGGCTTACTCGTGTGTACCCTTAATTTTAGCGAGTGCACTGTCCTAATTTGGATTCAGGCTTAATTTAGAAGCTCAAACAAATGGCACCAATGCGTCAAATGATCAGATTGTAAAATTTCTCTGGGTGACGGTATTTCTAGTTTTGACAGTTTCCAGTTAAAAGGTCAATTCAATAGTCTCCAGAGAATACGCCGATACATTCCAAATAGAATTCGTTCTCCATGAAATATAATAATCCTGACATCCCAATCAACTGTTTAAGAAAATTTCACATTTTCTGTTTAGTTATCTAATTGGTTGGTAATGTTGCTAACATACGCATACTGTAATTAAATACAAAACTTACTCTCTCGAGTCAAAGTGATTTAATTAATGGCCGAACATGGGGTTCAATATCAAAGTTAAGACACCGAAGTAAAATCCTCGTGATCGTATAGTCAGTCGCGACACTGGTGCAATTAAAATAAAGACAAGTTAAATAGAGGAAATTTATGAGGGTTACTAAACTTTATGACGAAAGTGGCAATTGATTCTAGAAATTGTCATTTGGTTCACCTTGTCGGTATTTACTGCGAGTAATGTTAAATAATTGAGCTTTAAAACAATTTAGAAAAAAAATGGGAAGTTTCATAATCTGTACATCGTCCAGCCTTCTCCGTTTGGTCTTATTTAGTGAACTTAACAACATGGAAAAAAATTAAGAGCCATTTAAGTGGGTTTTTTTCCTTTTATTTTTACCATGATTCTTCAGTCAGCAACGTCAAATCTAGTGTATGCAAACTGACATTCTGTTAAATTTAATTTTATTGTATGACTTATTTTTAGCTTGAGAAGCATTTAAAATTCTTTCTGTGGTAAAGCTAAATTATTTAATTTGTCTATTTTAATTTTCCTTCTATCGTGATTGCAATAAAATGGTTATAAATATACTTCGTTTGTTCATTCTTTATTAAAATGGTAAGATTTCTGAACAAATTACCTAAATTTCTTAACTGCATATTTTGTCGCGCATGTAGCTTTACTCAACTTGGTGTTTATTTCGTATCTTGCAACAACTATGCATCTTGTCCAACATTGCAATATGCATGTCTAAGACTACGAAGTCTATGTATTATGACGTTAGAGAAGCTTTAAGAATCCGAGAGCACGCGTACAGAAAATTTCATGGTTATTTATATAAATCGTACTCATTTTATTAAGGTGATCAGTAGTCCTTTTGCAACTTCTATCCTTTCTCGAAAAGTATACAATAAATTTTACAATTGTTTTTAATATGCAGTTATCATTTTATTGTGTATTCTGTATTGTTGCAATGAATAAAATGTTTCTTACATTTACGATATTCTATCTTTGCTTTATTTGTGCCTTTTACACTGGAAAATGTTAGTCATTTTAAAGTTTAGTGATTCATGTCTAGGAAACTCTATTAATATAAATCAACCTGAACTGCATGCGAATTAATTTGCAACAGAAGCCAATTCGAAATTTTCTTCTGAATTAAACGCATATAGTTTATAAAATTACCTTAATATTTAGTTTATAATTGAGAGTCGTGAACTGCTTTTGAAATCTGCTATTGAGGTCTTTGTTAAATGAAATCGCAGAAATTCATTACTTTTCGGAAATCCAATTCTAAAATTTATCGAAGTTTTTTAAAGTTGACTTCGTGTATAGCACAGAAATGAGACTGCCGAAAGGTGCGATAACTACGCTGGTTAAACGCATTCTTTCGTATTTCAGAAGTCTGGAAATGTATACTTCAAAAAAAAGAAAGGGCAAATTTTTCGTTTTCAAGAGTTCAAAAGTTTCGTTATCTTCAAAAAACATGTTTGGTCCATAATGAGGGCAAATGTTTTTGCTTATTAATGTTTGCTGAATTCCCTTTTTCAGAATTGCAGTTTTTTATGTTTAATTGTATTCAAATGGTTTTATTGTATACCTGAAGCACAAAAATGGAATTGTAATGTAACTGCAAATTTCAGCTACTTTTAAAGTTAATGCCTTTTTGATGTTATCCGAAATTACTGTTTACAAAATTCAAAAGCGGGATTGCTTTTAGAGATGAATTTAATATTAAACTTTATGGTTGTCTGGCTATATTTGTCACTGCTTGCAGTATACAATTCAAACTGTTATGTTTATTCTTGTGTTTAAATGTATGTTTAGGTATTATGTGAAAATATTGACTGATCAAGAAATATTACTTTACGTAAGTGGAGAAATTGTAAACTCCTGTCGTGTTATGACAGAAAATGCCTGTAAAATTGAGCTTGTATTTCTGCTCGAACTAATCTTCGATATGAAATCGATTATGTCCAAAGTATCATTCGTATGCTTCATTTCCTTTGTATTTCTTGCAATGTATAAGTGCCTCATTGTAAGAACTGTTCTTAAAATGTTTTAGTTAATAGACAATGTTGATTACGAAAGATTTATTTTAATTCCAGCAGTTACACAGCAAACAGTAACTTAACATTTTTCTTCTGTTAAATGAAAGTATATTCTGCTTGCCTCTGATGTACAGATGCAAGTACATGATAAACTATCTGAATTCCAACTTCGCTCCTTTTTTAATCTTAATTGTATTCCCAACGTATTTCTGTTGGGCTAAATGTTGTAGTTGTAGCTCGAATAGAAGTGATAGCAGCTCTCAAACTGTGCATTGCACTCCATTTTACTCTGTAATTACTTCTCTCTTCTGTAAAATGTTAAGTTGTTGTTTACGACAGTTTCTCTGGCACAAATATATTCTGTAAACTTTCTCGTAGTGAAAAGAGAACCTTCAAGTTTGTTAACGCATGAAAACTTGAGGTAGAATCGCAATGCTTGAAAATTGGAAATAGAATCTTATTTAATTATAAGACTGGTATGCAACATCGGGCAATTTTGTAGTTGCGATCGAGCTTGGCAGATATCTCGAAGAACAAAATCTATCATTTAAGTTGGCCTTATTTCATAACTTGTTGGTACTTGAACAAGACCAAATGTGAGCAATTCGATAAATTTACGACTGTCTCTTTGCATTGCACTTCCATCTTGTCCTCTTAAAAATGGGGTCTCGGGCACGTCCTAATTGAAACTGGTGTCAATAAAGCATTATAAGTGTCTTTTAAAAACTATTCTTTTCGGTCTTCAGTAATTTTAAACAAGGTTTTCAGTGTTCAGCAATTTCGGAAACTTCAAAATGCCGCTTCCTGTAGGAAGGAAGAGACTAAGAAATGTATACCGTAGATGTTTTCTTTTAATATCGTGTATTTTGAACCGATCACGTGATTAAAGCAACTGAAGTGTTAGCAATTTTCATGTAGGCTGCCGAGCACGCACTTTGACTCACGCCTGCGATTCACACCTACCTAATTAAATGTCCCTTTTTTACTGTAGATAAGAGATAGTGGAGAGGGTCATCTAATTAGAAGATCCGAATATCCGCGTGACCATATGGGTAACGCGGCAGTCAAAGTATTAAGCAAATATTCAAAATCGTATGTTGTCCCATTAAACCTCGAACAGGAATACTCTGAACTTGATAGGGTGCTAAAGACATGGGAAGAAAAAACTGACAAAAAATATTTCAAACGTCGCTGATGGAGAAATTGTGATTGTGGTATGGAAAAGGGGCGCATTAACCGTAAGGCTTCGTCATATTCACTTTCGTACAAACCATGGAATGTGTTGGTGAAAATGAAGAATTAAATCGAGCCGAATTCTAAGCTTTGGCGTGTTTATTGACCATTCAAGTCGAAATAAGATTTATTCTTCGGCTCTATTAATCCAAGTCGATCTTTTGCAGCCAAAGTTATTAAATTCATGTCGCAACGATTAAAAAGTAATCCCTATATGTGATGTATCTAACAAGTGTCAAATGCTTAAGTATAATTCTTCGCATGATTAAGCAAAGCATTAACATCGCACTCCGTTTACAACATTGTCTCTGTGCAGATGTTTTCCTTTTGTAAATCTTTTTACCTTATTTGTTTTTTTAAAAGATTTTTTATGACTTTAAGAGCTAGATTCAACTTATGGTGTAAAAACGCAAGCTAAAAGCCATAAATTAAAGTCAAATATTTTTGAAATCGAACCCTTTGACAATTGAGTAGAAAGAAACACGTGGTTGCCCAGGGTTAAAATGATAATTATTAACTAATTGCCAGCATCAACTGAAGCATGCTACAGAATATTTTATAAGAATTCTATCTAATTCTATTGATCGATTTGATGAACACCGTACAATAAAAGGAGTGCGTACCGAGTATTGTTGATGCTTGTATTTCCAAGCTTGAATATATTTTTGGAATATTTCAAATGCAGCTACCTGATATACCTTAACGCCTTGACACCAGGGCATTCGTTTTGACTCGTACGTGTTCTTAATTATATTTGGCAAGATTTTGCCATGAATAAAAATTGTTTTTTGGGATTAGAAATATTTGCTAAAAAAATTTTAATAACTATTTTAAGGTAAAGTAATCGCATGAAATTGTGAACCGCTTATTATAGTAATATTCGTCCATTTTTACGATTTTAAGCCTGCGTTCTGGTCATAAACTGTAAAAATAAACTTTTAGACATAATTTAATTGCGAGTAAAAGACTTTTTCCATCCGAAAAATGTTACATATGAATTTCTGAAGATAGAAGTCATACATTTGTAACTAGACGGAAACATTTTGTAGACCAACTTCCGAGTGTTAAAGAAAATGCAATAACTGATAAGTCTTTGATTTATCAAACTGAAAGTAAACGACCCTCATTTATCATACCAAAATGAGCAACATAAAAAAACATTTTCTATTTGCTTAAATTTTCTTTTCGCTTGATATTTCCCTTCATTATCTCTTTAATCCAGAGAAGACTTTTTTTCTTCTAGCCCCTTTAAAATCGGGAGTTTTTAGAAGGAAGGGACATGAATTGGACTCGCCCAAACTGGGTGGTCATTTACTCCACCGTCCCACCCTCTGCTATAACCTTCCCTTAAGTCTCACGGAAATGGGCTGCAGTTGGAAGGATAATTGGTCCCCCCCCCATAGCTCTTATCTCCTAATCGATCTCAGAACCTTCCCTCACAAGACTCGGACCGGCCTTCGTCCCTGTTGAGGGGTATTTTTCAGACCGCCTCGCTCGGTCTGAGAGGGCTAAAATACCTTTTTAGTTGATCATATCAATCAGGCCTACAAATCCTTCTGGAATTTAACCCTCTGAAACCCACAATGGTTTGAAATTTAGTTCCTTTAAAACCCAGACCGGCCGAAATCAGATGAAAGAAGGTAAACATTTCCCTCCCCAACTGATAAGCAAGTGGTCATTTGCGTCGTGGGTGGGGTCTTTTATCGTCGTGTTCCTAACATCCAAATATTTGTTGATTATATAAGGGTCGTTTTAAAATTGCGGTAACTAACGGGCATTATACCAAGAATTAAGCAGAAAGCTTAAAGTAAATTGAGCATCTTCCCTCCAACATTCACTGGAGACGTCAATCAAGAGTGACGGTGGAAGGAGAAACAACCATTGTTAAAAATGTAAGATTGCTCCCCACCGTGTGCTGACCCGCTTCAAAAAGGGGGAGGAAAAAAGCACACGACATTTTAGACGCTGGACCATTGTCTGGTAGTTTGCATGACGGGCCGTATTAGCCGTTTTGGCAGTCAGATGAGATCCTGCTGTATTAACCCTCTATCGAACATAAGCATGAATTGCCGATGTCGGATAAATAGAATTGTCGGATGACAGGGAAATAACGTGTAAAAATATCGCCAACTGTCATGTATTAGCCTTCTTACTGTTATCCCGCGGATAGGAAGCAAATCTATTTCCTGCTACATCCTGCGATTTTCTGAAGTTACGTCTTTATTTATACTATTAAGCATTGAATCGTATTAGACTACTAAGGCTTTGCACATAAATAATTGGCATGGCTCAACGGTATTTGAACATGCTTGCAAACGTTGTACACAAGTAGTGATTTTTAAAAAAATCACCAGTCAGAGTTGCACTGCGCCATGCATTAAACTCGATATCTTTATAATGTACTGTTGGGTCGCGATAGCCTAGAGGTAAGGTCTCGACTTCGAGGGCAGACGGTTCGAAATCTGATTCCACTAAAATTGCATCGCGTATGTGGACTTGTTCCACGTTAAAGCATACGTAGCGGCCAAACGTTCTCGCGGTGGTGTAGTGCAGATGTTTGGAGAAGCTCGGGTGTTGCCCTCGTCATCTGACTGCGGTTCCAAATTACGAGGTAAGTCCCAAAATAGCCCTAATGTTGCCTGAAAACGGGACATTAATGTAACTGAATTTAACCTCCGATGACTAGTTTCTTTGTCACAGATGGCATCTTTGATCCTCGTTTCGTTTCCCATTTGCTTCCACGTCACAAATATTTGGTAAATAAATTGCTTTGAACGATTCATGATTACTGAAACTTCTAAAGCGAGCTTACCTTTAGCTTTAAACTTCAATATTCTAAAACCTTCTAATGCCTGAATTTCTTTATGTGTAAGCATCTTATTTACAAAGTGTTATTGTATAAATAGCTTAAATATGAGATTTGTTGTATCTTTCTTTTAAAATTTGGATATTAACATGAAAATTCACATCAGTGTTTCACCGTGTCGAAATTTTTTCAAAAGGGTTATTTGTTTTCATCCAGAATTCGAATTTCGAAGCTCATAAAAGAATTGATATATCATTTTGTAACAGGTTCTGAATCTATGGACGAGTTTTCTGTCTAGTTTATTTAGGGTAATGTAAAACTTCTACTACACCGACTGTTTCCGGTGCCATGTATCTTCAATGGGAATCTCCAAAATTTCAACACTTTGTTTGAGGATGTTAATTAATGTTTAAAGTAGAGTTTTTTAATGCTATGGCTTAAGGATACTTTCAAAATATTATGTTTGGTGCTCCTATTGCTGTAGTTCTCAATGTTTACTTAAAACGAGAGCCTCTTCTGTAGGAAGCCTGCCATAAATGTTCGTCATCACTCTCTTTAGCGACTGATAAGGCTTGTTTGGCGCTTAAATTTGTAACCAAACAATAGGATAATTTTTGGAGGGTAAATTGTTAACCAAACTATTTAGCTAATTACAATCGTTCCACTTGGAACTTTGGAGCGATTTTTTAAAAATTTGTTTTAAAATGTTTTCTGACTTTTATTTCTTGAATAAAATGGGGAAAATACTTTTAAACAGTCCTATTTTGTTTTAAATATGGTTTATGGCTGAAAACCAGTTTGTTGCCAACTGACAACACTAAGTTTTATTTCAGAAAAAAATTCTTAGTAAAATATCCATAATCTCGCACATAAATTTTAATTAATAATACGGATAAGGAATTTCCTTCAATAGTGTAGAATAAAATATGGTATTCTCAAGCGTGCAAAGGTAAAAATTTGCAGCCTCAAGTGAAAAACCAGCAATTTATTTTTTTATCGGCACTCAAGCTGCCATCTATATGTTATAAATTTATTTAAGAAAAATTTTAGTATCTATCCTATTGACAACAACAGGCATTAGAGCTTCAGTCTTATTCTCAATATTTTAGAACATGTTGAATAAAAGCAACAATGGGCCTTTAAGGAATAAAGAATGGAAAGACAAATTGAGAAAAATGAAAATTTAAGCTATAACAGAAAAATAGACTAATATCGAGCACGTTTATTTTTCTGTTATAGCTTAAATTTTCATTTTTCTCAATTTCTCCTTCCATTCTTTATCAAGTTGACAGTTGCAACTATCTGGCAATTAAACAATGTAACAGTATATGTCATTGCCATTTTCAATCAATGATGATTGGATGATGTCTTTCTAGACAAATGTTTGCATTTCGCAGTTTTTCTATGTTGAATAAATTTGCATTTCTACAATAAACACCTTCATATAAATTTGTGATAAGACTCTTTGAATTTAAATATTAATATATCTCTACAAGTTTGCAGACAGAATAGTGAAACTTAGTTTCTACATAGATGAGTGTAAGAGGAACATTTTAATCGCTGGAATTTTTCAATATGGGGAACTATAAATTTTTTTTTTTTTTAATTATCTACCCCCTTAAAAGCTAAAGTGTTTTCATACAAATTTTTGCATCCTTTCATGAAACTTTGATACTGGAAGGATACGTCTAGGATCAATATTTAAGTAAATAAATGCTTGTTCCATTGTTTGGGGACAACCTATATAGGATCAACAATGGCTTCTTAAAGACAGGTCGTCTTTAGATTACAGCTCAACAAGACTGGTATTTGGCAGTAACTACGAAAAGAAACGGGCAAATTAATGTAGCTAATCTGCCCGACCGCGTTTAGCACGGGTATCAAAGTTTCTATGCACAACATTTCCAGACATTTGGAGGAAAGAGGTATATCATCGAACTAGGTTACTAATTCTCTACTTACAATATTCACCACTAGGGAGAGCTGCGATTGCGTACAAGCAGCAGTTTTATCTTTGAAAAGAGCAGATTCAAATGTCAGAGTCCGACAGTTGTAAAGCAAATCTGCCCGACCGCGTTTAGCACGGGTATCAAAGTTTCTATGCACAACATTTCCAGACATTTGGAGGAAAGAGGTATATCATCGAACTAGGTTACTAATTCTCTACTTACAATATTCACCACTGAGGAGCTGCGATTACGTACTAGTAGCAGTTTTATCTTTGAAAAGAGCGGACATAAATGTCAGCGTCTGGCAGTTGTATTGAAGAATTGTTTAGTAAACAATTCTTCCAAATCTAACTTTCTTCATTATATCGCAATTTCGCAGTCTAAATATATAGATATACACATTTTTTGTGAAATAAAGATAGTGCATTAGAAAACACGATTTCGTCATTCAAACGAACCATTTTATCTGGGAGCAAATGAAACCCGATCGCATGTGCTACTTCGTTTTGTTAATTTAATACACAGACCAAACAAGAACGGAGATTTCTTTAGCCTGTCTTTGTATGAGGCTGTACTGAAAAATTTGAATATATTTAAGTTAAGTTTATCACATAGTGCCTTCATATTGAGACAACTATATATTGGGTTCTTTTAATCACTCAAAAGGATTACGCCATTGCAGATTAACTTATTTTATTACGAGGACTTCATTATGGCAGTTGTTTGCATCTCTTGACTACATGACCGAATCCCGCGTACATACAGTTACGGTTACAGATATATAACACAGTTAGCTACAGTTAGTAATAAAACTATGTTACACGCCCTTTTTTTACAAAGTGAAATTAAAATTACACAATGAATTTCAACGAAAATATGCAATCACTAACAGACATATAAAATTCAAAATAGCACATTACATATTATTAAACAACTTTAAGTTTTAAGAATTTCTAAACATTTTAAAATGCAGTTAATAAAAATTCAAATTTCCTGAAATAAAAAGAAAAGAATTAAACACTACTAGTTTAAAATATGTACTTTAGTAAAGTTGTTTAAGACACTTAAAATTATGTAAAGTTTATGAATGTTCATAAAGTTCACACATAGTCCTGAAACGTAGCAGGTTTCCTTATGCGTTTTTCACGCTTAGGAGCCGCGACACCATTAGGTAAAATTTCTGGCACAGTTCGTTTTGCGGGTGACTCAGTTTGTTTTTGTTGTTGCGTACATTCTACCGTCTCTCCGTCCATTTTATTCATATCATTTGGGCGTTCAGTTGCAATTTATTTATGACAAATCTCTGGACTGTTGTTTGGATTCTGATCTGATCTTAAATGAATCCCCATTTCTTCTCAGATCACTTCCCTCGGATGTTTTAACGAGATATGAACGCGGTGTGTCCAGTTTTTTAAGGACTGTTCCGGGTGTCCAATCTCTGTGACCTATCTGGATGTAAACAGGTTGCTTCGGCTTCAGAGGTGACAATTTTACTGCTGTCTTATCATAATACGCTTTCTGCTTGCCCTGGTTATCTTTTAACCTTTTTACAGTTATCTCAGTGGGGAATTTTGGCTTTAACAGAGATGATTTTGTCGGTAGTATTGTTCTCAATACTTTTCCCAAGAGCATTTCAGCAGGTGAAAGAAAGTTGAATTTTGGTGTAGTGTTGTACTCCAATACAGCAAGATTAGGATCTCCACCATCTTTAATTACTTTATTCAAAATTGCTTTCATTGTTCCTATGGCTCTTTCGACCATTCCATTTGAGTTCGGATACTTGGGTGAGAAGGTTACACGTTCAATATCATATGTTTTAGTGAAATTGACAAATTGTTTACTCTCAAACGGCGGACCATTATCTGAATGTAATCTACGTGGAATACCATGTGTTCGAAATATTTGCTTCAGTGCACTTATCACTGGCTCAGCTGTCTTTAATGTCAGCTTCTTAATTTCTATGTATTTCGAATGGTAATCTGTGCATAGTAAATAATCTGTTTTCTGTAGATACATAAAATCAATGGAAACTTCTTCCCATGGAAGTGAAGGTACTCTATAGGGTAGAAGTGTTGTTGTAGTGGTGTTGTTGACATATTGAATACGAATTAACGAAATTCTTGATATCCTCACAAAAGTTGGGCCAATATACATTTCTAGATGCTTTATTAATGCAAGATGTTATTCCTTGATGCGCTGAATGTAGATTCTGTAAAATCTCTTCTTTCATTTGGGTTGGGACGACTAATCTATTTCCTAAGAAAATCAATTCTTTGTAGCAATGTAATTCTGGCTTTTTATCCCAAAAAGGTTTAGCTTTCTCTGAAACTTCTTTGAAATTCGCCGGCCAATCTTCTTCTATATAATTTCTAATTAGACTCAGCACAGGATCATCTTTAGCGGCTTTCTTCAAAATTTCTGTCTTCTCATCAGAAGCTGTTAAAACTGTGTAAACGACTGCTGCTCCAGCTTCCAAAAAGCTCGTATCTTCATGACATTTTAACGGATTTCTTGATAGAGCGTCTGCAACGTATAGATTTTTACCTGGAACATGTGTTAGATGTAAATTGTATTTGAATAATTCTAAGACCATACGCTGTAGTCTTGGTGATAGCTTATCCATTGGTTTTTGTAGTAAACCTATCAAAGGCTTGTGATCAGTTTCGATTACGAATTTTGTTCCATATACATAGTAATGAAATTTTTTACAACCTATGACAATGGCTAACAGTTCTTTTTCTATTTGACTATACCTTTGTTGTGTTTCAGTTAATGAGGAGGATTCATATGCAATAGGATGGTCCTCTTGTAACAAAACTGCTCCAAGGCCATATTGGCTAGCATCAACTGAAATTGTTGACATTTTATCTTTGTTATAAAAGTATAGGACAGGTGCGTTTGTAACACATTTTTTAAGTCTTCAAAAGCCTTTTGTTCGTTTGCACTCCACACAAATTCTGTATTTTTTCCTAATAACTTTCTCAAAATTCCTGTTCTATTAGATAAATTTGGTATGAATTTACCTAAAAATGTAATAATACCCAAAACTCTTTGTAATTCAGCCTTGTTCTTAGGTGTTTCATATTCAATTAAAGCTTGAATTTTGTCTTCATTTATAGACTGACCATTTTTTGACAAATCAAAACCTAAATATTTAACAGATTCCACTCGAATTTTACTTTTATCTTTAGATAACTTTAAACCATGTTTTCGAGCTCTATCTAGAACAGATTTTAATTTAGCATCATGTTCTTCCTGAGTTTTACCATATACCAGAATATCATCAATGTAAATTAGGATTCCATTGATACCATTAAATATTTTTCAATTGTTTTTTGATACACTTCAGGGGAGCTCGTTAAGCCATATGGTAATCTACAAAATTTATACCTCCCAAAAGGTGTTGCAATAGTACATAGCTTAGAGCTCTCTTCTGTCAATGGAATCTGCAAAAATGCACAGGATGCATCTAGAAGACTGAAATATTTAGCCCCTTCTAGTTCCTAGAAAAGGCTTTGATGTGTGGGAATTGGATAGTGTTCCCTTTCTATGTATTTATTCAAACCTCTAGGATCCATACAAATCCTAACTTCCTTGTTGGGTTTCTGTACTACCACTATAGGATGAACCCAGTATATTGGTTCAGTGACCTTTTCGAGTACTCCGTTCGTAACAATCTTGTCTATCTCAGCCTTAACCTTTTCTTTTAACGATACGGGTATTACTCTAGGTGCAGAAATTCTAGGCACTGCATTATCAGTCAATTTGATATCATATGTATACACTAATTTACCAAGAGTACCAGTAAAAACATCATTATACATTTTAAAAAAAATCTACATTTTCTATCACTGAAATCAATTTATTTCTAGTTACAAATCCTAGTTTTTCAGAAGAATCCAATACTATTAAAACACTTGAATTTTGTTTTACAATACAAAATTCTAAGACGACCAGTTTTATCGCCATATGTACAAAGAAATTCACAAGTTCCTAAAACATTCAACGAATGTCCTGTATATGACTTCAGGCTTTTATTCGTTTTCATTATGACTTCCTTTCTTTAAACGATATTGAATTTTGAAAGTGGAAGAATATTAACTTCCGCTCCCGTATCTATTTTGCACGGTATTTTCATTTTGTTAATGCATATGTTTTCCTTCCACTCGGAATTAATTCCATCAACAACCGAATCTAATTTTATTTCGTTACTTTCGATTTCGTAATCTTCAGCATTAACGGCATTATCTACTTGATTTATCTTTTTATTTCTGCAAACGGTTGCAAAATGATTTAATTTATGACATTTGTGGCAATATTTTCCAAAAGCAGGGAATTTTCTAAATGCATGAATTGTATTACACTTTGAACATCTGCGCTTACCTAATTTATTTCCTTTTTCCTCCTCGTGACTTACGCGGTTTTTTTTATTTTTCCACGTTTGTTTATGTTAGGCGAAGTGTTCAAGGTTGCCTTTCTTTTCACTGAATTAACCACAGTTTCGTTACGAGTCATAATTTGAATTTGCTGATTGCTAGATTCTTTTGCTCGGCAGTATTGCGCAGCTTGATCTAAATGTAGATCCGATTCAATCAGTACTATAAAAGAAAAACTTCTATCTTTTATACCGATAATCAAAAGATCTCTTATTAAGTTTTCTTCTTGCGTTTCAAAATCACAATCTTTAGCTAATACTTTTAAATTAGTGACGAAAGAATCAACACTTTCGTTTTCTCTTTGAACACAATTAAAGAATTTATATCTAGCAATAACAGTATTTTTCTTGGGTGAAAAATAATCATAGAAACTTTTTATAATTATATCAAATTTTTCCGAGTCCTCAGCACTTAAACCAAAGGTATTATATATATCTAAACAATCTTCGCCCATTGTAGTTAACAACAGATCTACTTTTAGATTATCCAGTTTATTTATTTTTTCTGACGCTTCTAAGTATATGAAGAATCTTTTTTTAAATTTTTTCCAGTTTTCCGATACCTTACCTTCTAACTTTAAGGTTGATGGCGATTTGGCTTCCATCTTTAAAATAAACGAAAACTGTACTTACAGAAAACTCCAAGCGACGTCAGAAGCAAACCGAAACTTAATCCACTGATTTACGCAATCCAAAATGTGACTTCCGGTACTGCCACCATATCGCATAGTGCCTTCATATTGAGACAACTATATATTGGGTTCTTTTAATCACTCAAAAGGATTACGCCATTAGAGATTAACTTATTTTATTACGAGGACTTCATTATGGCAGTTGTTTACATCTTTTGACTACATGACCGAATCCCGCGTACATACAGTTACGGTTACAGATATATAACACAGTTAGTAATAAAACTACTATGTTACAAAGTTGAGAAACACATAAATTGAGAAAATTAATTTAAATCTTTGTAAAAAATGTCTCGCCACTATTTAAAACGAATATTATCTACATGAAATTTTGTTGGACTGTTATTTGCGTTCCATTTTTTCAATCTGATTTTTTAAAGACTGTAACATGTTGTCCAGGCTGGTAATGAATGAACTTTCACTCGTTTACTCCTCAGAGAGGATGTGGTTCAGAAGCTCAAACGGGATTATTGATCAAAATTAATTAGTTTTTTTTTATCCCCAATGGTGTCAAATGTATTTCATTTATGGATGAAAATATGATATCCAAGAGAACGCTTGGCAATACAGCTTACCGCTTTTACGGTTTTTAAGCGTCTTTGGGCAAGCACCATGGATGGATATAATCGATTCAAGCTTCATAGCGGGCAAAATGAGGAGTGTCTTTAAAAGCAAAAAC
This sequence comes from Araneus ventricosus, assembly GCA_013235015.1. Classification (NCBI taxonomy): domain Eukaryota; kingdom Metazoa; phylum Arthropoda; class Arachnida; order Araneae; family Araneidae; genus Araneus; species Araneus ventricosus. The sequence goes on from BGPR01002152.1 coordinate 145,018, forward strand.
CGTTGTTTTCCTGCTGCGAAACTTCCTCAATCTGAAGTAGGAATGGCGGTTATTGAAAAAAACCCGGTTTTTTTCACCTTCGGTTTAACCTGGCGCTTAAAACCGCTCAAAATAAAACATTTGAGGTTGTTTTTTTAAAGCAACGTTTGTGGACATATTGTACTTATTTTTTTATTAATAATAATGTAAGTTTTGATGAAATAATTAATGTAATATGTAATGCTTATAAATAAGTAATGAAAACAATATGTAATAATAATAAATGAGTAATTACTGCAATAATTAAGTATTATAGACAAAATCTTTTTTAACATTGTTTTCACAAGAAATTAATTCATTGGCCAATATTTATCCTCTAAGCTACTCATACTCTTTCAGCAATGTGTTGATCAGTGAGTCGACACCTCTCATCGGAAACAACATTATTCAACGTAGATACTGATCTTTCGGACGCCACAGAACTTCCAACTAAAGATAAATATTTTTTAGCTACAAAAATCAGATGACGTTTGCAGACAATTTTTTTATTAATATTGTTTTTGCAGAAAATCAATCCAATATCTATCTGTTCATACAGACTCATTCAGTAATCCGCCAACCAAAAGACTCCTCGAGGAAGCGGTTGTCGGTGATTGGCCTAAGATGATCAAATTCAAAGCTTTATAACTTGGTAAATTTTAGTCAAATCGAACCTATCTTCCGACCCGGGTTTTTGATTTAAAAAATAACCGGTTTAAAACGGGGCAAAAAATAACCAAAAAAACCGGTTAACCGAATAAAAAATTACGGTTTTCGTTTTAGCCGGTAGGTTTTTCCCATCCCTAATTTGGTGTGGTCGTTCATCTGTATGCATTTACCACGAACGATTCGAAGCATATAGCGTCCAATAATGAGACTAGATTTTGGCAGCCTGAAAATGTTTGTTTTGAGATAAGGAGCCTGTTGGAAATTATACGCAGTTAACTTTCCTTCAGTCTCCTCATTCAATCTTCTAACCAATCGCAAGCCATTGTGATGATGTCATGATACAATACGTCACTGTGTGACGTCACTTGCATCCCATGATTCCTTTCATGGAGAGCCGGTATAAGGCAGTTAGTGATGTAGTTTGAACTGTGCTTGTTAAACGTTCTTTATGTCTGTGTCTTTGTCTTACGTTCTATGTGTTTAAAATAAACGATGATTAAACCAGTTTCTCGAACTCTACTATTTGCTAATTGCACTCTGCTAATTTCCCCTTCAGAGCCTCCTATATGAAAGCGTGGTCAGGTCGTGGAAAATCTGTGTAGGTGTAGTGGTATATATCTCAATACATCGAGAATAAAAAATGTTAAATAATTCAAAGCTGAGGTTCTACGAATTAAATAGGAATAAATAAGTGAATAATCCTAACTAAAATTGAAAAGAAATTTATAAGCTAAATAATGCGGAAATAGAGACCAATTTCTGTTTAACATCGTTCAAGACTTCTTAAATATCTTTTGAATTTCATGTCAGTTGAGTTTAGAGATTCAGCAGCTTTAATTGAGAATTTTTGTGACAAATTTATGATTGCTTTACAAAATTCGATTCGTGGCCAGAATGATTTTATGTTGACTCAAAGGATCGAAACACTAATTTAGGGTTAGATCAGAAATACAAACTCTACTATAGAAAATATATTATTTACACCTTTATTTCGAAAAAATTGACAGAACAGACCTGGCGTCATGGTTACTTATTCTACTATATGACGATATTATTCGCAACTCTAATTCGGATAACCAGATACTTTAATTCTTTCAGTCAACATTAATTTATCAAATTATAATGGTACAGGGAAGAGAAATATTAATATTTTATTAGCTTAAAAAGTAAAATTTAGCATATGCTTATAAAAATTTGGAGTTTCTTTTAACTCATAAGACAAGACTAATGAATCTGAACTAGAAAGCTATTTCAAATAACTTTAAAACATTTTTTTAAATAAATGCTTTTTTTTGCTTTATTATTTGTATAAACAAAAATTTCTTTTATTTGCTTTTAAAATAATACGGTATAGTAGACAAAAACATTAAAAAAATGTTAACTACAATCTAAACAGAAATACTGTCTTAATCTTATAAAATTTCACTCAAAATTTTACAATGCTTGGAATGAAAAATAATTTAAATTAAAGCACGTATTTTTCACTAGTGAATTTTGAAACACGAAAAAAACTGATTATGCGAGTAATTAATTAATCACATCAAATTATGCGGCTGAGACGAAAGAAATGAGCCAGTAAGGAGCTTTGTTTCAACTAAGGCAACTCTTGTAGGACTCCCCAAAGTTTAGTTATTCCAAGAAACAAAGTGAAGTATTGTTTAGAAGGTTTACAGGTGAACATTTCATAGTTTGCCGAAAGTTTAATTTTTTTGTTGGTTATTCACCATTTTCCATTCGTATTACTGACAATTTTCTTCCTATTTAATTTTTGTACAACAATTTTCTTTCTTTTAAAATAGGAATTTTAAAAAGCTAAAGGCGTAATCTAGCTTGTGTTCGAGAGAAAATATTCTAGAAAGTAAAGAAGGGTCATTCCTCTTCCTTGTTTTGTTGTCTCGGCAAACAACACTTTCTCTAAAGTTTATATGAAAGAAAAAATATTTTTTTTTCATGAATTAACTAACAGAAAACAATAACTTCTTTCGATGTTGTCTGTGGTAAAGTACTCAAAAAATCTCCGTTCTCATTCCGAGTCGAGAGATTTAGGCATATTAAATATTTAATTAATCCTATAAAGAAAGCAATATTTCATGGTGTTTCCATCTATATTCTGAAAAGATAACGATTTCCTACCTTCTGCAATTTTTCGGGTTTCACAGTAGAAAGGGTTTTTTTCAGAAAATTTTAAACTTGTTGTCCTCTTTTGTAACCACTGCGCTGGAAAGAGTTAAGGTAGTGCCATATATTAATGCTTTTATTCAATTTTGAATGGTAAGGGGACATAAAAATAATAATGTCATAAACTCTTGGTGCCATTACCACTGATATTGTCCGGTAGCCATTTACCATCGCTACGCCACTGGGCATGGTAACAAACCTTTATGCCACTTTTTAAAGTTAAATACTACGAGGGGAAAAAAGATACCATGCTCCTGACACCGTTTACACGACTAAACTCACTGATGGTAACTGGGGTGGGTGAGCGAAAAAATCGTATTATAACCCGAACGCGATTTATCCTCGCTACGCCACTGGCCATATTTCAGTATCAAAGTTGGACACTACTTGAGACTTATTGAGTTTTTATTTGGAGAATTTACCACGAAAAAAGACTTTAAAAGTTCTATTGTATATTATTCCTTTTTGATTAATATCAGGTATCACGAAAACTTTAGCTGCCTGAATTTGTATAGAAAGCCAGAGCCTGTCAAATGCTCTTCTGATATTTAGAAAGATGCGTTCATGTAGTTAATTTAGGGTTAAGAATTTCTATAATGTTGTTGCTAATTAGCAACATTTTTCAAATATTAGATAAATGAATTAAAGCGAATTTTCAACCACTCGTATTTTATAATATTTACTAATCTAAATCACTGAAATAGTAAAGACAACATTTGTTACAACTAGAATAACTAATAACAAATTAAGTCAAAAATAAAGAACGATAATTATCGCAAGTAACTGTAAGATCCTTGTCGTAAGCAACTGTGAGGTCCTTTATCGCAAAAAATTTTTAAAAGAAAGCCGTGAATAATAGAAATGATAAATGTCAAGGGAATTAATGCTAGAATTGATTCTCGTTGAAAAAAATAAACCAATAAACACAATTAAAAGCCGCTTATATTGCTTTACCTTAAAATTTCGATTAATAATGTATAAAAAAATAGTTGCTAATTTTCTCTTATTTTTTTCAAAAGGCCAAGAGAAGAAACGATACAAAATTTCTTGTAACATTATTGTGTGGGATTCATTTTAAATAAACTTTCTGACTGAAAAGCGTTTTTAAAGGTTTAAACTTAAGAAATTTATGCTTTATAACAAAGATTCACTAGAGTTAAACGAAATATAAAAAATTATATGTTTTCTACTACTTTCGTGAAACATAATTCCTGCTTTGCATCAGGTGAGAATTGGCGAATTTCTTGACCAAGTTAATCCGGAAAGAATGAAATATGCCTAAAGTCCGGCAATTATTATATTAAGAGTTCTATAAGGATTGCTCTTAAGTTGGAAAAGTTTATCTTATTTGTGAAAATATACAACGAAAGATCATTTCTTGGACCCGCATAAATAAAAATCCGTGATTAGGAGACCTCATGTAATAGGAATAAAAATTATGCTTAAGATAATGCAATCTGTTCTTTGCATTTCCCAAGCGTTATTGAACTTACTGAAGATTTCAATTTATTTCAGAAACAATAGCTCTTGTTCTTCGAAGGGAATACAAAACTTGAGTAAAGCAATGCAATATGTAGTTCTAATTGATAAAAATATATTTAGCGGCTATTATTTATGACATATTTCTAAACCTGATTGTTTGTATAAAATGAAACAGACGAATCAAGCTAACATTATGTAGGGAAGTTTTTACTTCTCAATTGTTGAAGGATAAAATGAATTAAAGCTGTTTTTCATAGCTGCAAAAAGATAAAAAGCAGTGCAGTATAAATTTCTGACTATATATTATGAAAATTCATTCGAAATTCATCTTCAAGACCAACAATTTATGAACAACATGACAGATTCATCACTTTGTGTCGATTTTTTAATGCTAGAAAGAAACGAGTTAGTATTCTCTTATCAATCAATGTATTCCGTAGGAGTAAAAGTGTTCACATTGAAATTTTCTAGACATTCTAAAAATGATTGATACTTTCTTTGTTGAACATAAATAATTGTAAATATACATTTGTTTTGGCAAAGAAATGCGTAAAAATTAGAATGTGACCTTTTCCTAAATTTTGAATTGCCTCTCTAAGTAATTTGCTGTATTTGATTTTGTTCAATTAGGTGTAAAAATTAGGAAACATTGATACTAATGAACCCGAGATTTGTGAAATGAAAATTAGCTCCCGATCGAATAACTACAATCAACTATGCTGCATATCATACTAAATAAAAGTTTTTGAAACATAATGTATTCTACTTACAGAGATATTACGCTGATTATGTTGATTGAGAAGCATAGGCAAGAAAATTTTATTGAGTAATAAGTAAAATATAATGTTTGCGCGACAGACAAAGATGCAAAGAAATAACAAAGATTCATTTGTGTAGACTAAACATTTCAAAAATTTGCATTCTTCGAATGGTCAGAGTGACCTGAAAGGTAGTTTAAAAACTTTAAGGACAGGCATTTAAGAATTACTTAATTGAATTAATTGTTAATTTCAAATTAATTCATTTTTGTTAATTAAATTTCAATGGTCTAAATTTTAAATATTTAATTAAATTTATTATATATGTTCGAGGGTGGATATAATAATCTGTGAATATATACAATGAAAAAATTATTTTTCGTATTTTAACTTCAAAATAAATGCTATATAATAAACTAAAAGAGTTTCATTTCTTTTTTTTACTCAAAAAGTTTTGTCATCCTTAAAAATACGTCAATTAGTTGGGGCCAATCTCCCTGACTTACAAAATATGTCAATCATATCTTCAATATTGAAAACTATCTTTAGCTATTTAATCCCTAGGCGACTTTTTTCTTCCAGCCCCTTTAAAACCGGGAGTTTTTAGGAGGAATCGACATGAATTAAATTCTTCCAACCTGGGTGGTCATTTACCCCACCCTCCCACCCCATACCCTGCTATAACCTTCCCTTAATGCGCACAGAAATGGGCTGTGGTTGGCAAGGGTAATTCGACCCCCTACCGTGCTTATATACTAAGCGATCTCAGAACCTCACCTTCCTTCAAAAGAAGCCAACCGCCTCAGTCCGACCTTCGTCGCTGTTAAGGGAATTATTTAGACCGCCCGGGACCGCCTCTCTGGGTGTGAGAGGGTTAAGAATGTTAGCAAAGGATATCCCACTGAGCCTTTTCTTTCCCATTTAGCTGCGTCAATAACTTTTAAAGCGCTCTAATATAGAAAACTTCTCTCTACTGTGAATGTTGTCACAGGAATCATCCTACATATTTCAAGAGGAATTGTCATAGTCGGAAAGAAGGACCTATCACACTCTAAGATTTTCAGAAGTTGTCTCTGGCTACCTACCTAGAGTTTCAATTTTGCTCACCATATTTTGAAATCTGATTTTAGGAGAAAATCTGAAGATTTTAAAAAATCTGTTTTACTTAAAAGCTGAATGAGTAATATCCTTGTCGTTGTGGATTGCAATCTTCGATTATATGAATTCTCTCAGAGGTAAAATAATATAAAAATTTGGTTAAAAACTTAACCCAAGTTCGGAAATAAAATGATGAATTAAAGAATAGCCCAATGAAATATTCTTCAGCATTGCTTGAAGGAAAATATTGTCTAGTTGTTTTCTTGCCACATGTTCTAGGAAACTGGTTCATTGTTAACATCGTCAGATATACTCGTATCCAAAAGTTAAGAATAATTCGCAAATTGCAAACAATTTGGAGTGAATACAGATACAATGATTTCCAATCAGTTGTGGAGAATCGTGTCATCTACAATTGTTTGAACTCATGTTTCCAGCGAAGTTTCGGCCACGATGAAGAGCAAACCACAAAGTAATCGAGATGAAAATGATTTGGGCTCACCCCGTTTCACAGAAAGCTGATAATGATTTATAACTTTCAACAATGATTTTGTTTGCTGACCGCAATGCTTGCATGGATTTTCGTAAAATCGCAACTATATTCGAGATGATGAAAATGTATTTTCTTTTTATTTTTCAGTTTATTCGTGAGTTTTTTTTGCTTATAACATTACGAGTTTTCAACCAAATTATATGAAACTCACAGAATAGGTGACAATATATTAGTGCAGCATTATATTAAAATCAATAATAAATACTTTGAATGTTTAGGAAATATTAGTACATATAAGAAGATATTATATTTGTTATGTATTAAAAAATATTAGTAATATAATTTTTAACTGCTCATACGTCAAGTAAAGTATAATATTTCTTTCGTAAATTCAAAGCCGAAATATAAATCGGCCTATAAAATATTTCCAATTGAATACCATTACGATTTAGGAAAATATCGACATTGCAATGCACTGTATTTCAGTTTGCTCTCTAAGAGAAATTTCCACAAATTGATATATTTCCACATATTGATATATTTTCTTACAAATTGATATATTTTAAGCTTGAATCTTCAGATGCGTATTTAACATATTATTAACTTTTATACAATTCAATACAATTATTGAAGATTAAAATATGAAAAAAATATCAAGATATATTCTTAAGAGGAAATTTACTCTCCTCAGTGAATACTGCCTCAGCATTCCTTGTTGTAACATTATGATAGCCGCACAATTATGTTTCAGTGCTTTGTCAGTATGCTTGCCTTACAATCTAGGGCAATCTGCGAGTGCCCTAGGAACTCCTGCAACAAACCTCTTGCTCTTGAATCGCCGATAACCATTCAGCTGAAAGAACTACGAAAAATAAAAATTTAAATTTTTGTAGCAAAATATATATATATATATAATATGGTAAAGTACTGGAGCAGATCTGCCCGATAGCTGTTAGTTTCTACGGGTATCACAGTTCCGAGGCAAAACGTGTATTATATACTGTATCTGTTGTAACTGCGGAAAGAAGCTTCTCAAGTGTTGGCGCATGCGTGCTACTTGCAAAGTGGAATGGAATGTCGCGCATGCGCCCAACCGGTAAGTGACACGCCCCTTTGTCAGAAATGAGTTGATTATGATTTATGATGGACGTGGGTAAAGGCTCATTTGAAACCCACAATTTAAGTTTTAAAATATATATATATATATTCCGTGCACTGTAAGTATTGTAAATAGTGTGTGTGATGTGAATAAAAATATAAAAATATTCAATGCCTGATGGTCCGTCAATAGATTCTAAAACAAAAATAAACAACATCAAGTTTAAAAAGATTGAAGACTTTCTTAAGAAATGCCACAACGGAAAGTAGGCTTAATGGACTAGCATTACTTTCGATCCATAGAGACATAAAAATAAGCGACGAAGAAGATCTTGATAAGTTAGCTAGTGTACCAAAAAATCTGGACTTCGTTTTGTAAACTTTACATAAAAAGGCTAACTTCTTTTTCTTATGTATTCACTTTAGGACACCGTATTTATAGCTCAAAAATAATAAACCAACATTCTTTTCCGTTGTACAAAATTTACTTTTATTGGGTTGTTGGAACCAGAGCAAAAAAATCTTTGTTAATAAAAGCTAACACATTAAGTAAGTAAACAAGTAAGGTGAGTGAGGAAAATAATATTAATGCGAATACAATTAAATGTTAAAAACGCGCGTGTTATAAAACATCGCGCTATGATATAATAAAACATTAGTTCAGTTCAGTTATAAGAATTAACTAAAACCATAACAAAAATAACTAATATTAATCAGATTGTTTTAGTCCCAGCACTTTTTTTTAAATTCCATTGAAAACTATCCTTAATCATTGAATGATAATAAACTTTAAAAAAAGCGCAAATAACGGTAAGCTTGGTCATATTGCCCCCCTAAAAAAATTATAACCTATATACGCCACTGGTGTCTATTCATTTCAGGGAAAGAGGTATAACGAGCTGGGTTACAAAAACTCTAACTTTTAAGATCCGCCACTTGGAGCGCGGCGATCACAAGCAGTAGTTCCATCTTTTAAAATATCAGTCTCTGATGAAAGCGCATGACAGCTTTATTTTAATAAGCATTTCTTTCAAATCTCTATCTTCATTGGATCTTAATTTTCTCGTTAAAGAAAATTGTGAAATATAACTAGTGCATTCCAAATAGCAACTTCAACTCTAAAAGTACCATTATATTTAGAAGCGAATGAAGGCTGGGAGCATATGATAATAGTTTTGTAAAAATGTATATGTTTTATTATTTGCTAAGTTTTAAATCTGCGCGTTGAGTTGATATAATTTTCATTTTAAAGCACGGATATCCACTAAATAAAATCAGTTCTTCTTTAACCTGTTTTTAGGAGATATACTATTTAAAAATTTCAAAATATTCTTAAACAATATTTGAGTAGAAACTTCTCATAATCCCCGTAAGTAACCTTCATTTACTAATCATCCAATCTCAGTAAAAAAAACCCATATAAATTAAGAATATTGAAATTAATTTTTAAGCATGTAATTTCAATTTATATGAAGAAAATCTCACTCACCACTATTTTAAAACGAATATTTAGTATATAATTTTTTAAATTTAACAATCTTGGCGTTGATTATGGTTATACATTCTTTTTTTCATATATAGTCTGGTGCATTTTGTGCAGGCTGGCAATGAATAAAATTTCACACTTTTACTCTTCGGAGTTTATGTGGGTGCGAAATACAAACGGGATTATTGATCAAAGTTACTTGGTCTATATTTATGTCTCCATTTCTGTAAAATCTATTTCTATTACGGAGACAAATATGATTTCCACGAGAATTCTCGGCAATACAGAATTTGGCTCTTATTGTTTTGCATACGTCTTTGAATCGATTATTTCCATCCACGGTGCTTTCTCAAACTTGACAGCAATGTCTTAAAAAGCAAAAAACTGTTGTTTTCTGTTGCGAACATTCATCAGTTCTGGTGTAGAAGGCGTGCACGTTCATCTTCATGCATTTACCATCAACGATAAGAAGCAGATAGCGAGACTGGATTTTGACTGTCTCAAGAAAATATTTGGCTAGAAGTATGGAGCCTCCTACATGAAGGCGGTGGGTGCAGAGTGTTCAGTTCCCTGTAATTTATTTTAGGTGTGCGGGTGTATATATTAATACATCGATAATAAAAAATATTAAAAAATTCAATTTTAAATTCTGAAAATCTAAGAATTCAATAGGTATCAATAAATGTAAGTTCATAAATATAAAATAATAAAGAAATAGTGGCCGATTTTTGGTTAGAATCGTTAAAGACTTCTTTATTTTAATATCTTACAAAATACCTGTCAGGTCACATCAAATTTACAGATGAAGAGAGTCTAATTGATTGAGAAAGTGTGTGGCAAATTCATGATTTCGATTCAAAATTTGAGATATTGTCAGAAAGGTTCAAATCTGTAACGTATAACTGGGTCAGGGGATATAGGAAATGAGTATAAATTAGTCTAGAAAGCCGCTGCACATTAAAAATAATAAACTGTGACATGTTATTCCTGAATTATACTTTTCCAAATATTTTAAGCCCCTCATTCAGTGGGGGGAACTCCTGGTGGGATCTCATGATGTTTAATACGATGAAAATGTTGGGCGCTAAGTGGAATTTAAATCCAATCATAACAGGCGCAGCTCCAGTGGTATGAGGCTGAGCTCGCGGAAGATTCTTAGGATATCCATTAAGAAAATTATTAACTGCTACTTAAGTTCAGATTTGCAAAAGTCTAGAGGTATAAATTATGTATCAAAGAAAGGCGCCGCTCGCATAGCGCATTATGAACTTCATTAATATTCATGGCTTGCTTATAAACCATGGATTATTGCATATAAACCTGCTTTTCAGGCCGATTCCTTATCAACTTATTTTTATTTGGTTTTAATACCGATGTATTTTTTAATGAGAAATTTTAAAAGTATACAGAATAGATATTCTTTTACACGTGTATGGCTTAATTATTTTTTATTCTGTTATTTAAGATGGTGTTTTTTATATTAAGCATGTAAGTATGACAACGCTATCAAGAAGATACGTTTGTTTTTGTGAGCGCTGAATTATGGAAATTCCAAAAAATATGAAATACAATAAAATCGACAAAGAGATGTTTAATTCATGAAAAAGTTTTTACTTTATAGGTGAACTTAGTGAGCTCAAAAATAGAGTGTTTTTATTTTAACTTTGTTCTAAATTTTTAGTCTTTATTAAAAATTTAGAACGCCAAATTTTCCCTAAATGTCTCCTGATGCCATAAAGTGACCTTATCATTATGAATCTGACAGCTGTAAAGAATATAAAGTCTGAACCCCGTGGTCTAGAATATACTGTTGTCTGAAACTTAGTTTCTTCTTATAAATGCATGAATTTTTGTTTTGTATAGTATGGAAAAATTCACTAAATAACGTAATAAATAAATGGTAATTATTTCTACAATAGGTTTGAGCATAACATTGTGATTTACTTAAATACAAAAAAATTGATATTACTTAAAACTAGAAACACATAAATGTCTCTTTACATTAATGCACTGAGCATAAATTTTCATCATATTGAGTATTGACCTAAAAATTGAATGTGAACTAAAAGTTTTACTTCAGAAAGATAAGAAAAAAAAGATAATTGTACTTCTCTATGCGTGATGTTTTTCTTTCTTATAAGTTCTACTATGTCGAATATTATTTTATACCGTTTTAAGAAAATGAATATACTATTTTCCAATAGGGATCTTAATGCTTTAGATGAGAATTTGGCCAATTGAGAAGGATGAAAAAGTGATTGAAAATGACGATAAAAAATAACTCTTTAAAAAAACTCGACTCTAGATTCACACTATTAAAATTGCTCTCAACTGGTTTTTATAATTTTAAAAGAGAGAACACTTAATGTATGGTGACATCTCTATAGTAGTTTAAGGAAAAAGACTCAAAATAGCGCATGTTCACTAGATAACGATTCCATTTTTAAATTAAATACATTTTTAAAGTAATGAAATGGTAATCACGTAACACCTGAGATATGGCATAGACACAACACAACTGTAAGAATGTGAAAAAGCAGCCACTACCAGTATGTTCTAGCCAGTTGCCCATTTTTGAAAAGAAAAGTTACCCATCTTCATAGTAACGAATTCTAAAAGATTTCAACAAAACTAAAGAGTGGTCATCAAAATTTAAAATTGCACTAAATCAAAATCTCCAAAGATAAATATATACTTTTGTTCATAGATTTCAAAACTTCATTAAAATTTATGCTAGGATACAAAATTTGGTTATTATAGCTGCATTCTTTTCAGAATTATAAGCAAATGAAATTTTTAGTTTCTAACGTTAAATAAAAATTTTGAATTCTTATTGATATCTTGAGAAATAATATAGTTATTGGCATAATTTTTTTGCTGTATTATTATGTCGTATTCTACAATTTCTGCTTTTATAATTTTAATTCTCCCATAATTTGGAGTGCATAGATTATTTTATCAAATCCGATGCTTAAAATTTTTTATATTGTCTTAAAACATTTAGCAGTAATCGATGCAGAAGGCTTATTTTTAGGCCTATGCAAAATTTCAGCTTATTCGTAATGATAGTTTTAAAGTTACATTAAATTTTCTATTTTCGCTGTAAAACGATGCACTTAAGGGGCATCATATATTTAGTAAATGCTTTCATTATTAAATATGATCATTTCACCACTTTTTAAAAAAACATTTAAATATATAAAATTTAACTTTTCATATATATTAATTAAAACTTTATAAATTAAAGTGGTGCATTTTACTAAAATCATTGATATCAGAAGAATTAGATAATACCAATAACTTGTCGACTTACAAAGAAAACTCAGACAATAGAAGGAAAAAAGTGAATGTCACAATAAATCTTAACCAGTTATTAATTTTAATACTCATACTGAAATTTCATTAAAACAAATATTCTCTTTTATTCGATTACTTCCACTCATCCAAAAAAGCGTATGTAAATACTTATACATTAATAAAATGTTAACCTTTTGCGATCAAAATTTATTCAGGCGAAGTGAAAATTATACAAATCTTTCAAAGCTATTGGATATAATAATTTTTACATGCCTTTTTTAGGCATGAAGTTTTATCGATTGTAAAATGTTGATCATTACTTTGAAAATAGCATTTAAATTGCAAAATAATTTAAAATTTTACTACATTTAAACGAATGCAGAAAACATGTCTATCTACATGTGGAGATGACCCCTTTTATATTTAGAATACAAAATGTCGAATATTTTCCAATTATTATGGCATATTAACCAAAATTTATTACTTGTGGCATTTGTTCATGAGAAATTTATTCATGACATCAAAAATGGGTACTGCTAGGAAAAAGTTTGAAATTAGTGAAATTTTAAATATTTGGATGGCCCCTTTAGAAGATTTTAACCATAGAATCTTTTAGTATACTTTATTTCCTGAAGATTGGTTCTTTGTTTTCAGTGGACAATAAACGAGTGCAGAATAATTTTGGGTGGCTCCTTTTATTTCCGCGACTGTACTTTTCATTTTCCTTCTCCGATTATCAAAGCGATGCTCAAGTCACGATAACTTTCTCTTTTAGAAATTCAGAATTCTGCTACAAAGTTTAGCGTTCCTGTCATTAATAAACATAAAATTCTCGGTTTTTTTTATTAAATACTATTGTTCACAAAATCTACCTGAAGGAAAGTAACTTTTATTGAGTTTTCATATCCTTCGAACATATATATTCAGACGCTTAATATTCATTGACAACTTTTGGAGAAGCGAAATTAAACTAACGTTTCATATAAAATATATATTTTTGCATCGAAGAGCATCTTTATTTTTTTCTAAATAACCATCAAAATATGACTTTTTTGTGAGCTTGTTTAAGAGATTGAAATAAAAAAGAAATTGATTTCAAGCATTTGATTTAGAATATTTTGGATTTGAGTTTGAGAAAAATATTGATTTTAAAACTCGCTAAGAATTAAAGCAAAGAATTATCCACCAAAGATTATAATAAATGAAAATAATTAATTATAATAATAAAAATAATTATTTAAAAATAGAATATTGTTATTTTATTTACATTTCTTATTTCTATATTTTAGTGCATTTATAAGATCCTATTTTTAAAATTGTTTTTATCTAACTTATTAATCCTGTAATCACTTACGCCGCACCGCCGTGTCTAGAGCTCCAGTGCATGCTATCTGCCAGGTGGAATTTGAAGCGTTTATTTCGACTGAGATGATCTGTGGCTTTCATTGAATTTGAATCGCTGATGCAGTAACAAAATAACTCAATGTGAGTTTCCCCAAATGAATTCATTCTGCTTTTCTGAAGAATCTTATCTTCCATATAGATTTACTTGATGTTTCTAAATCTTGAAATAAACAATATATAGTAGGAAAATTATGTATCCTTTCAGTGTTTTGTACATGAAATCAGTAAAAACATCTAATTACCAGCAGGATATAGAACCCTGTGTTGCTTCAAAGTGAAATCCAGTTTAATTGAATAACAACTAACCAATGTAGCAAGTTCAAACGCTGAAATTGAAACAGGGAAAATTGTACACCACCTGGTTCCTGACATCAAAATTGCCAATCTATCGTTCTATACACCGAACATCTCACTAAGCCTACATGAAACAATACTCCTTCATATATTACATTCTCCTAATAAATTAAGCTGAATCCTCTTGCAATTTCTCTGATCAAGGATTTGAGTTTCAGATAAATTAAGATAAATGTTCTGTAAATTGTTTAACACAGTTAGATTACAAGCGACTCTACAGATTAAAGTGGATTTTAATTCGATAGTTGGTGCATTAGTCCCATGTGAGTATTTATTCTTGCATGGTTGTGCAATCGTTCTGAGAGATTCTGATTTTCGAACCTGTAATATGTAAAACCATGTGAGATTACTTAAATGGCTTGAAATGAATTTTTATGGATAACACATTTGCATAGTGTTTTAACTTAAAATAGAAAGGATTTAAACTTTTTGTATTGAGATGTAATCTGGATTATTATGTCGTCAAAGAAAACAGATATTTCAAGAAGCTGAAAGTTTGAATAAAAACATTTATAAAGTATGCAGTCGAAAATCCAGATCATCTGAAATTGTAAATAACTAACGTGAGAACTTAAAAGTACAAAATAACCTAAAAATTTTCTTTTTTAAACTGTAAGAAAAGGTTTTGTTTATCATGCATCATATGAAACATTTGTTTGCAGTTGGTGAAAAATGACTTGACTTAAACAAATCTTATTGTGTTTAAACTGTTTCAGTAAAGATTGTCTTAGTGTTGCCCATTTTTAGATTTGTATAGGACTTTTCGACTATGCAGATAACAATTTAACAACTTTTGCATTGCGTTGTGTCAAACAATATATTGTAAGCAAGAGTAGACGAAACCCCATGGCTTAGTGGTAGCGTTCACGTCTGTGGAACCATGGGATGCGAGTTCAAGCCCGGGAGAGGTCAAATATTTCGTATAATTATGTTTTGTTTCTTAATTTACTTCACATTTCTCGTGTTTTCTAGAATATGCAAATTAATAATATGTGAATTAATCTTTGATTTATTTCCAGAACATTCCAGTCTAGAATGTTCCATGCCTGTATATAAGTTTCTGTAAATAGTACTTGTTGGTTGAATAAAGCTCGAGTTGAGATCTTACTCTATCGTGTGATTATTTCTATCCTCTCGCATTTACCACGATAAATCTACGTGACATTTTGGTGGAGGCGCCGGGTATCACCTATTGCTACTACGGAAGAAGTACGACGAAGTCTTCGGTTACAAGGACTTCCTCCTGAATTTGGATTGCTACCCAACCCAACAAGGAGTAAGAAGAAAATGATGTCGAAGACAGCGATAAGAAGTCAGATGGGACTCCTACTATTCTAACCTACCAGCTTCCCAGTAATCCCTCTGTCTTCTCCGGTGACGAAAAACAAGACGCCTCAAGGTGGCAGGTCAGATTTCGATATGGAATCAATTCAAAGCTACGGAGCCGACGACAACTATTCACATCCTACGCCGACCCGTCAAAGAAGCAGTTCCCCTTATCCTCGCCGCTCCTCTAATCGAAGACAGTCGCAATCACCTGTACTCCGATCCAGCCGCTCCCCTCGACGATTCAATGAGGAAAACTAGATCAGGCGACCTGTGTTGGAGGTGAGGCCGCACCGAAACAAAATCCTCCGCCGTATACCACCAATAGATTAAGGGAGAACACCACTTACGTTAAAGTAAATGGACAATGTGTAAGAGCCCTCGTCGACTCGGGTGCTGATTTTTCAGTTATATCCGACGAATTACGAAGACGACTCAACGTTCCTATGTTTTCCGAAAAAGGACCCACACTAAAAACCGCCGACGGTAAAACTGTAGCATCTTCAGGATGATGTGTATTGTCACCGAGAAGAAAAGTAGCAAGACATTTTAAAAATCCAGTATATTACTAATAAAATTTACCACAGCTTGCCAGTTTTTTTGTTTTTGTTTGTTTATATTTAAAATCTTGACTCCTTCAATCAAGCCCAGTGAATCAAAAAATTACATATTTATGAGTAAATCGTTTTAATTATATTTTCTGAAGTAAAAGTTAACCCAGCTTAAACGAATCATTGTTTATCTATTAAAGTTACAAATGATATTTGTCGTCATTATAAGAAATTTGAAAAAATCTACATTAATAAATGAATTTCTCAAAAATTTAAACTTTTAAACAGTATTCTTACGTTTTAATATTTGTTTCATTCAAATAAATGCAGATTTTAATTAATAAAAATATAACGTGTTAAAATTATTTCAGTACCTTATTTTGAAAGTTCAGTGTGCAATTCTATTGAAAACTTTTCAAGCTTCCCGCAGGCGAAATCAATTCATCACTGCAGCTATGAATAGCAGACGTTTCTCCTCCATCGAGGACACCCTCAGTGAATTTCCGCTTTACTACCTAAACCCCTAATTTGACCCTTCCCCGAGCGAAAATCCACCCGGCTCGTACAGAACCTACCCGGGCGAGTTTAGCCGGGGTCATAGTGAAAGTGTTAACCTGAATTTCCTTAAATTAGTCAAAAGAAATTCTAAAAGTTTTCATCATTTCTCAAGGTATTATTATTCCAAATATTCTTTTAGACGTCAATTTTCTTTTTCTTTTCTGAATCTCAAATCAAGTACATAAAACCACAGAAAATAATTTTATTTGCTACGAAATACCTTTTTAAAAAGTTCCAGATATAATTGCCATTTCAGTATAGAACAAGAATTTACAAAAAAATATTTTTTAGCAATCGTTTACTTCTTTGGAACTATAAACGTAAAGATCAATTCACAGATAAGACAGTCACTTGACAAAAAACAGCTTTAATTGCGATGCAGAAAATCTGTCTTTTATTTTTCCTTTTCGAATTTCAAATCAAATACATAAAATCAAAGAAAATAATTTTATTTTCCACGAAATACCTTTTAAAAAAGTTCCAGATGTAACTGTTATTTCCGTATCAAACAAGAATTTACAAAAAAAAAAAAATATTTTTTAGCAATTGTTTACTTCTTTGGAACTATAAACGTAAAGATTAATTCACAGATACCAAAGTCACTTGGCAAAAAATAGCTTTAATTACGATGCTGAAAATCTGCCTTTCATATATTTATTAATTTTACCCATTTCTTTTTAAAGTGTATTTACCTGCCTTTAACTTTCTTTTTACTCGATACCTACCTTGAATTAAATTTTCTTTTCATTTACATATGGGCCCGATTCCAGACGCATTGGAAGACATTTCTTTCTATAAAGAGTTCTTGAAAGAATTTTGCCATTTTTACAGGTAATCCCCATAGCTTCGAAACAGCAATTGCCTCTCCTCTTTTCACAAAATTCTTCTGTCAATAGAGCCTTTGCTATTACCACGGATACACAAAGAATCATTAAATCATAGTTGAATAACTTCAAGACTCAGTTCACTCATCTTAATTATTATAAGAGAAAACAGAAACCTACACACTATTGTAGGTTAGCTTATGTATCATTAATATCGTTAAATTGCCCTGAATGTTATCCTTATTTATTTAAAAATAAGTTTTTATATTTCAATAATATTTAGATTTGCCATTTATAATTTATGTTTTGATTTGTGATTTGTGTGTCAACGAAACACACAAATGGCGGAATTTAAAAGGAAAATTATATTATTTTATGTAGCTCTTTCTGCAATGCAAAAAAATCTTATGTTATTGACCGTTCGCGTAAGATATACATTCGAAGAACCATTAGCTGTATATGTTAATGATCTTTATCAAAAATTACAACAAATTCCTATCTGGAAACATATAATCGGGATGTGATGTTTTAGGCCAGACAACCAGAATTTGTTACAATGAGAAGTATTGGATCCATCATTAAAAGTAAATAGAGTTTATTTTTGAGAAAAATTCTGCAAAACATCTCTGCACTGGGGGGAGGGGGTCTTCGTACGGTTTCTATTCACGACCCAGTGATATGAAACAAGAATAATTAAACCAAGTTGAATACCTTAGACTTGTTTGTTCATTTAACTTTATTTTAGTTGAAGTCAATTCATATTGACAAAACAGGAGGGACTCGCAGTTATTAATTCTTTTTCTCATACATACATACTACACTCCGCAACATGGGTAGAAATTAAATACATATAAACAAATATAAAAGTCTCACATTACAAGGGTTCACCTGGCCAAGGAGGCAATACAAATAACAGTATACGGAGTGAAACTTAGTTATAATAAAAATTTACCATGGACGGGGAGAAACAAACAATATATTCCTAATTTTAATTACCAATGGTATTCCACCCATGAAATACAATGTGTGAGATACAGAGCAAATGCAAAAAAAACCACTCAAAACAGACACAGACAACTAAGCATGCACATGGTATATTGATTAAAACCATGTAATGAAAACCAACAGGAATAACCAATCCCAGATGGTGTGGTGGGGAAATTTGGATAGGGGGATACCAGTTTTGGTGTCATCCTCGTTATCTGACAGCGGTTCAAACATTGCAAGGTCCGTCCCAAAATAGCCTTCGTGTTGCTTCAAAATGGGAAGTTAATATAATTAAACTAAACTGAAGTAAAATAAACCTTACACAATGAACTCAAAAATATTTCCGGTATCAGACCATTCCCGATGAAACGCCTCCAAAGCACCAACTAAACAATATTATTAAGCATTTATAAAAAAATATTATTAACGATTTATAAGGATTAGTTGTTTAGCGGTTTTTGTAGTGCGCGCACATCGCAGTAGTATCGAACGGTGAAAATCTGATTCCTCATTGATAACGATAACTGCCAGCAAGATATGAAGGTTGCGAGGAATATTGGTGAGAGACGAAAGTGTTCCTATTGAGGGTTAAATTTTTAGTTATTGATGTTTCAACCTTTTCTTTAGAGATTGCGATGTTGTTGTTTTTATTAGGATGGATTTAAATTATTTCGAATTGAAGTTTTATGAATGACGTAATGCATTAATTCAAACCTATCATTGTTCTATCGTGTTAAAATAGTGTTTGCACCTTCTTATCGTAGAAAAAAGTCGTCTTAACCCTTTAAAAGACCATTTTGTTAGTAAAATGGATTAGTAAATGGAATTTTATAGTAAAATGGATTTGGGATTGAGATTCATTCAAGAAAAATTCGTTTTGAGTATTATATGACATTAATTCTTTAATTAATTTTTCCATTTAATAATTAATTATCTAGTCGAGATACTTCGTTTTCGTTTGAGAAAAGAAATTCAAACATCAAACAAACTTAATAAGAGATATTTCGAATTTTCTTTCTATGCAATATCTAAATACTTTAAAAATTGAGTTAAATGACACTCAGTAAAACAGAAATAGAAATTCAAATTGAATTATCATTCATTCACGAGTAACTTTAAAACTGCAATATTAAGTTGCAATAAACATTTCTCTTACATTGTAAAGTAATAAAACATTTCTGAATTGCTCATATGTTCCAGTGTGCTCAAGAAAATAAAATGCTTTGAGTATTTTTAAGAGATTCATTCCAGGTATACACATGAAACTTTTGATTAAAAGCAATAATTTAGTTAATCTAATCAAATAAAAACAAAACAATTGGTCAAACGACTTTCATGCACACTTACAGTGAGTTTTTTGTCAGTGCATTAGGTAAAAGAAAAGGATATACCAAAATGTACAGTACGTGTTTAATGGATGGTGTAAATGTACTGGACGTCTTTAACATGGTCGGATTTTCACATTTCTACGCCTTTAGTACTTAAGGGCGTATCCTAGGCCAAAGTACTTAATTCTGCGCGCCTCCTTCTTTTACACATACGACAATACAGAGACTGGCAACGTAAATGTAGCACCAGTTTATTTATTTTATACGTATGTGCTTAAAAATATTGTATTTTATATTGTCTTTTCAAACTTATACTGAAATTTGTAAATATTGTATTATGATTTCTTTTATTCTTGCGCCCTCCTATTTTTCCGCCATAGGCCATGGCCTATGTTGACCCTATGAGAAATCAGACCCTGATTACAATTTAAAAATAGCATAACAACACAATTGAATGAAGCATACATAGCTTCGGACGGCTAGTCCGAAGAATTGGGAATTGCGTAGTATATGTATGTGCAAAAAGTAGTAAGTTAGTAGTAGTAGTAGTTAGTTAGTTAAAGTAGTAAAGTAGTAAGTAAAACTAGTAGTAGTAGTAGTAGTATTGCATTCTTTAGACGACTTGTTTCGAACGAACAGAATTTGACGTCGCGATGCTAATAAAGATATATACAGGGTGAGTCTAAATTGTATTTACAAAATAATAGGGGTGATAGTACCCATCCAGACGAGCATTAATTACCATGGAACATAGGGTCGCATTCTACTCTGAGAGGCAGAAAAGAGTACAATTCGAATTTCAGCATGAACTTACAACAGTGTTGGGAAAGTGAACGAATGAACGATACCAAAAGTTGCACAATCTGATTTATTGGTCAGAGAGAAACTCACAGCAAGTGTTCAAAGTGGCGGCCACGAGTGTCATTGCACAGTTCACAGCGGTGCAGGAATGACTGGCGCACCCTCTCGAAGATTCCTAGTGTTGTGTTAATTTTGTCTGCGGCAACAATGATTCTCGTTACGTGATCTTCAGCCGAATCCACAGGCGTCTCGTATACTAAAGATTTCATGTGCCCCCAGAAGAAAAAGTTCAGGGGGCTGAGGTCCGGTGACACAGGTCCGCCACGTCCGAATCCATCGTACGGGATATGTAGCATTCAAGGAGTGGAAAAGTGTGCTGAAGCTCCACGCGCATAAACCACATGTTTCTCTGGATGGGGAGCGGAACAACCTGCAATAAACTGGGAAGCACTTGTTCGAAGAAGATACGGTATGTTGTTCCGGTCAAATGGTCTGGCAAGATGTAAGGGCCTACCGCATAATCACCAAGGATACCTACCCAAATGTTCACGGACGTAAGAGGCGATGACTTGTTCATGCTCGAAGCGTTTTGACTTTACTCTTTTCTGCCTCTCAGAATAGAATACGATCCTATGTTCCATGATAATTATTGTTAGTCTGGATGGGTACTATCACCCCTCTGATTTTGTAAAAACAATTTAGACTCACCCTGTATAGGTTACAGCAACGGTTTCTAGAGTGCAGATCGTCCTCAGGTTACAACCCCGCTAAATGACCGATGTTTAGACGTAACATCCAAAAGAACCAGGTAAGGAACTGAAGAAAATCTTCCCGACTGCTTTCGGCATCCACGAGCTCACAGTTTCGAGACAAAACGTGTGCAGACATTTGAAGGAAAGAATCAAAATGAACTCAAAATATATCACTATCACAAATCACAAAATATCTAAATTGCAAGATTCGCCGCTAGGTTCGCATTGATCAGAAGCAGCAGTTTTATCCTTGGAACGAGCAGTCTCAAATGAAAGCGCATGACAACTTATTTTTACTAATTATTTTTTCCAAATCTATAACTTCCTTCATAAGATCGCTATTTTACTGTATAAAATAGAGACATATGCCACTTTTTAAAAATTGAAACTAGTCCTTTCCATGCAGCCATTTCCATTTTAAAAAGAACCATTATTTTTAGGTGCGAATGAAGAATTGTTGCGCATGGTACTTCGTTTTGTGAAAATGAGCTTGTTTTGTGAATTGTTATCCATTAAACTTGAACTTTGTGTCGATATAAATTTCATTTAATGCATGATTATACTAAAACCAAAAACAGAACTTCTTTTGTCTGTCCTTATGTGTAATAATATTGAAAAAATTCACTACATTATTAAGGAATATTTTTATAGAAATTGCTCAAATGGCTTTACCTAAGTAACTTTCAGTTACTAATCATTCATTTTCTGTAAGAATGCACGTAAATTAATAACGTTAATTTCAATTCGAATCTTTGTAAAGAGTATATTACCACTATTTAAAAGAGAAATATTTCCTATATCAAATTCATTTATAATAACTTTGTTCGAGGATAGAATTTTATCACTGTTATATTTTTTAAATAAAAGTGTGACGCATTTTGTCCAGGCTGGTAATGAATAAATTTTAACCCTTTTAATCCTCGGAGTGTGTGTGGGGTACAAGTTCAAACGGGGCTATTGATCAAAATTATATTTTCCATTTGTCCCCAGTATAGACAAATGTATATTTGTTGCGTAGAAAAATTTGGTGATATCAGTGAGAATTCCGCTATTACCATCATGCATGCGCCGTGGATGGAAATGATCGAGTCAATCTTAAAATCAGGGAACATTAGCAATGTCGCAAAAAGCAAACATGGTTAATTTTCTGATGCGAATGTTCATCAATTCTGGTGTGTTAAGCGTGCGCGTTCATCTGCATGCATACACCATCAACAATTGAGAAGCAGGTAGCGTTTAATAATAAACCTGGATTTTGACAGCCTCAAGATGATGTTTAATTAGAAGTGCTAAGACTTCTACATGAAGGCCTGGGTACAGCGTGGTCAGTTCGCGGTAATTCGTTTTAGGTTGGGTGTATATATATTAATACATCGAGAATTAAAGATATTAAATAATTCAATTTTAAATTCGGAATTTGAAAGAATTTTAATTGGCGTCAATAAATGTGTGAAAGTAAATGTAAAATAATGCAGAGATAGTGTCTGATTTCTGGTTACAATCGTTAAATAATTTTTTATTTAAATAATTGCAAATTACTTGTCAGTTCAAATCAAATTTACTGATAAAGAGGGTGAAACGTACAGAGTCCTAAGTTTACCACTAGAGCAGTTGCAATACGCCCGAGTCGGCGTTCTCATGGAAATGAAATTCTTCCGTTCGAAACTTTTCTTTCCTCCCCAGGGGAAAAGAAGTGAAGAGAGGACTTTGGCGCCAACGAGCGTTGTGCTCTGATGGTGGCTGCTGTGATGACAGCGAGAGATTAAAAAAACTGAATCGGCTTCTATATGGAATGTTTAGTTTCTTTTTGTTTCTAATTAATGTACATAGCTGTATATAATGTTGAAATTACTTCTAATTAAATTATTTTAAATGAAACGAGTGTCTGTTTGTTGCAAGGGCCAAACCCAGATAGCACGCACACTTGCAGCAAGTGTGATTTTTCTAGATTGTCATGACAAACTTGATGCGGCAACTTTGCAGCAAATTTCCTGCAAAGTAACAAAGCATAAAGGACCAACCCACTTACAAAGCAAGTTTGCTGTGAAGTTGTTATGACGCATTTCACACCACAAATGCAAAATAAGTTTGCTGCAAAGTTAATACATGACACTTGCACACCACGACTTGGATACAGTTGTATATATCTGGATTTGATCTTTGTCTCTGTTTAAAAAAACATTTGATTTTAATAGCATCTCCTAGACCATCCTTCTTTTTATTAATTCATTAAATCAATCATAATTTGTAAAAAAACTAACTTTTTATAAAAAAAAATTGAAACATTTCCCATCTTTTTCATAAATATAGAACTCGCACTTTAAGGAAAACTATATCGCCTTTTTCTTAATGTTGAAATTTTAACGTTCATAAACAAAATTAAACCTAAAAAACCAATCATTGTTTATGGAAAAATAATAACTTACATTTTGTCCCATTTTAAAAGTGATTATTTTTTAACCCTAATTTCATAATTTATTCTTCTAGCAAAATTTAGTTATTAGCGAAAATCGCTCTCTCTCTTTGACTTCAAATCATATTCTCAACTCTAAATTTAAAAAATTAATGCAATCAAGAAAAAATTTTTAAATAAATCGTGTATATGCACGATGTATGTTCTCTTCTCAGAGCCCAGCTGGGTGACTGGCTAAGGCGACTGGCTATGAAGTGGGTTGTCGCGTGTTCGAATCCGCGTTTTTTTCTGCGTACTCTGTGTTTGCAGTATTTCACGCGTGGTGACTAATTCGTTTGCGTTATCTTTTTCCAAGCTTGCACTCTTTCCGTGTCAAACTTGCTGCAGATTTACAGAGCAAGATTGCTGCAACTTTTCTGCAAACTAAAATTGCTATCTGGGAAATTTACTTATGCAAAAGAATTTATTGCGAGATTAGGAGATTTATGATTTCTATTCAAAGATGTTAGTTTAATTGCTTTTTTATGCTGACTTTTACTCTAGTACAAAAAGGAGTGAGTGATAAATGCGATACAAGATTTCATTATCACAAATAAAATACAAGTCAAGTTAGGTAAAATAAGTAAGGAATCTTTTGTCCAAGCAATCGAGATAAACTGTCGCACAAATTCCAACTTTCTATTTAACGATAAAATAATTCATGTGAAAAGTGTTTCAATATTGTCACCATAGCTAACTAATTACATTAGAGGAAACATTATTTCTGACATTCTCTTATCGCAACTAAACGCTCAGTTGATCTGTCTGATCGCTCTTCAATTTCGCACCCAAACAAAGTGCTTACATTAAATTTTTCTGAACAAAATTTACCAATATTTGCTACCTCATTAACGACGATAAAAAATAACCACTTTTGACTTTTTTTGTACTCACTAATAATCGGCAAATATTCGATTTCAAGATATTGAAGAAACTCGATGCTTTGTTCATCTCTGATTCCGAAGAAAAAAATGGGAATTATATTTCTGTATTTGTCTCTCCATTTGTGTGTATGAAAATGATAATTCAAACCGCATTGGCTAATCGCACCATCAGTGCTTTTAGCCTCTGGAGGCTATCGGCACCACATACGTTAGCGCATGCGCACGATCAGCACTGGTATAAGCATTTTACGCATAGAAATACTATCCTACTACTTCTATGATTACTTCTATGATTTCACGTCGATTACAGTAATGCGTGCGCATGCGCACAGCTTTTATGACTCGATGACGTCACAAGAGTTATTTTCAGTGCTATCGAGGATTATTACCGATTTCTATTTAGCTTCCATGTATGCGATTTCTTTGTTAATTAATTTATTAATTATAATTATTCGTTATTATTATTGAATTACTATTTATTGCTATTGAAATCTAGTTTGCGTCACGTGTTATTCGTTTGAAATCCTCGTTTTTGGAATTTTTTTTTAAAAAAACCCTAGATTCCTAACATTCAATGAAAAAGCGAAGCTACTATTTTCCCGCTTTGCTGAAAGAGAAGCCGCTGGTGTTTTTTTTTTCAGTTAAAAAAATTTGCCCAGAACACACATGCAATGCTGCAGGCATTGCATGCGGAAATTCTCGTTTTGGGAATTTAAAAAAAAACCTAGATTCCTAACATTCAATGAAAAAGCGAAGCTACTATTCTAAGCTACTAAAAGCGAAGCTACATTCAATGAAAATGCAAAGCAACAAGCAGTTTCGATTCAAATGATGGATCCGGTAATTCAGTGCGCATGCGTGACTAATGGTGGTGCCAATAGCCTGCAGATGCTAAAGACACCGGTGGTGCGAATAGCTTCGGCCAATTCAAACACTCAGTAACTTATTTGGATGATATTTGGTAAATGTTTTATTAGCCGAATTGTAATTTTCTTTTTAAATTTAGACAAAATTCGTCAACGTAAAGACTATCTAGTTGTTAGTTTGGAGAAAAGACGATAACTCAACAATGAAACGAAATAGATGTTTAAAACTATTCATGTGGCCATACCATAGACAAAAGATAAAAGGAAATATGAGCACACAGATTTAAAATTACGACCAAACACACAACAAGTATTATGGTGAAAATTCGAAGAAGGAATGAGGAAGTAACAACAAGTGCGGAGTCACACAAGTATACATGTGCGTGAGAAAATAGTTCGCTCGCATGAACCGACGTATAGTCTGACCACGGATTCCGAGACTACCTCTTTTGGACGATTTTACACCGGAAAGAGTGTCAGGTAATGAGTCATATGAGCGCATTTCCGGAGTTCTTTGCTAGATCATGCTCAGTAAAATGTAAACATCACCCTTCCCTTCTTCTCTTTCCCCGATTTTGATGAAAATAACTCCGCCCGGCGCATGCGCAAAAGCGCGGAAGGTTTCTGAATCCGTTGCTATACAATAGACTAAATACATCAACAGTAGTCTCTATGTTTGTTTAACGTTATAACTTAAAACCCCAAGGATCGAGACAAAAGAAATTCGGTAGGATGCCTATACACAAAAGTAGTAAATTTGTTAACAAATTGTGGACAAATTCCGCTAATGGGAAAAATGTATTTTTCTAAAATCCGTTCTAGATTTCATTATTATACGGCGAAAGAAACAATAAGCTTCCACCTGAATTGTGAAAGCACACTGATAAGTTGTGAAACAATAAAAAAGCATTTTTTATACTCTAGTTTAGACCGAATAATTTTGTTACAAATTGAACAGCAGTTTAGCTAAATATTAATGCATTCGCTGGAAAAAATAGAATGAAATTAGTGTATTTTGTATGCGAAATTGACAAACTTTTGATACGTATTGATACTAAAAATCTATTTCATTTCAGCAATTTTCATACTAAAATATTTTGAAAAATTCCTTTCACTGTCCGTGAAATAAGAAATAAACACTAAAACGATTATTCTCCAACCCATATAGTGTTATGTAGTACAGTGGAACCTCGCTTAACGAGTATAATTTGTTCCATGATATTACTCGTAATCCGAAAAACTTTTTCCATTATAAATTAATTTAAAATACGACAATGCGTTCCGTGTGGGAAAAATGCTTACAAAAAATTTTATGTATAACGTTTAATCAAAGAAAATTATGTGTAACATTTATAAGGGAGGATGAACCATCTTTATCTTTTTTCTATCGCGGAATGAACCAACTGGAATGCTAATTCAATTCACAGCTAACAATACTTTTATTCAAAATATTTTGTTTATTATTTATGGTACATACTTATTCATTTTTTACTAGAAAACTCTCTAGAGACTCTCTTTTGCGAATGCACTAACAATTCATACGTATGAACATTTTTACGAAATCTATATTCAGGGGAATACTAAAGATGAGACATGAAATGAGCTTTTATCTAGTCTCGAAAGCCGCTGCACATTAAAAATAATAAACTGAGGCATGATATTCCTGCATTATACTTTTCAAACATTTTAAGCCCCTCTTTCAGTGGAGGGAACTCTTGATGGGATCTGATGATGTTTACTACGATAGAATGCTTTCTATTAAAAGTGTTTTGCGCGAAGTGGAATTTAAATTGGATTTTAAGAGGCGCAGCTCCAATGGTATTACGCTGAGGTCTCAGGTGTGTGCGGATTGTTGGGATATCCATTAAGAAACCTATTAACTGCGGCTTAAGTTAAGATTTATAGAAATGTAGCCGTATTAATTATGTATCAAAGAAAGGCGCCTCTCGTATATCGCATCATGAACTTCATTAATAGACATCACTACCTTATAAATCTTCTCTCCCTCCTGATTCCGTTCCTACTTTATTTTCATGTGGTTTAAATACCAATGAATTTTTTATGAAAAAATTTAAAACTATACAGAAAAGATATTATTTTATGCACGTATGACTAAATTCTCTTTTATGTGGTTATTTATTATGGTGCATTTGAAAATAAGCATGTTAGTATGATAACGCTATCCAAGGGGATTAGTTTTATATTTTTTGAGGCGCGGCTATAGAAAATGCCAAATAAGAAATACAGTAGAAATCGACAAAGGAATACTTGAATTTTATTGGAAAAGCTTTTAAAGGCGCACCTACTCAGAAATATAGTTTTTTGTTTTCAGTTTTTTTCTACTTTTTAGTACTTATTAAAAATTATTAAATTTTGAAACATAATTTTTCCCAAATGCCCTACTAGATGATGCCACTAATACGGCCTTTATCATTTATAAATTGGGTTTAACGAATGTAAAAAAATATCATTGTTCCAGAACTCCGTGTTTTAGAAGATATTGACTGAAAATTTCGTTTTTTCTTCTAAATACATAAATTTTTGTTCTGAAACTATGTAGGAAATTTTCTTCTTTAAATAATGACGATAAATAAAGTTAATTATCTCTATACGTGGTTCAAATATTGCATTGTGATTTAATACATTAATTATAAAAAAAATTGTTATCACAAAAACTGAAATACTTAAGCGTTTATTTACATTAATGATTGAGCATAAATTCCTTATCATATTGCCATTGCTGAAACGATAGTCTTTACTTCAAAAAGATAACAAATGAAAAAGATAACCTTTGCTTCATTTGCTGTAATTTTTTCTCTCTCCTAAATTCTATGATGTCAACCATTAGTTTTTTATACTGTATTAAAAAATGGATAATTATATTATTTTCCAATACTATATTCCATACTATATGCTAGTGTTTACTCATAGATAGATGACTGGAAGTTTAACAATTGAAATGGATGAAACCAAAGAGAATGACATGATGACAAAAATTAGTCTTTAAAAATTCGTTGGACTTCAAATTCGAAATTAAAACTGCCCAACTGCTCTTTTATAGTTTTCGAAGATAACGGGAACCCTAATGCAGTTGGCTGACAGTCTATAGCTGTTTTATCTAAGAAAAAAGTCTCAAACTACAGCGTACAAACCTGATATCACAGAGATTTTATTTTAAAAAGCAATATTTACAAGAATGAAAACAATACGACATGCAATGTATAGTAGCGAAATAAAAAAGGATCGACCCAGCATTATTCCGCCGCTAATCGTTTTATCTTAAAACAAAAGGTACCAATTTTCAGGAAATAACTTCTACTGGTTGATTTCATGTCTAAAATGTTTAAAAGAGGTCGTCTACATATTTATAATTGAACAAACTTCAAAATTTCCAACGGCAACGCACATTTTTATCAACGAAATTGAAAACTGCATGACAAGTTATGCTCGGATATCAAATTTCATTATCCAAGCTCAATAACTTTTAAAATTATAAGCAAATCAATTTTTGAGTCTTCGATGCTGAAGTAAAATTTGGAATTTTTATTGATATCTTGAGAAATAATATAGTTTTCATCTAGTATGTTTTTGTTGTTATAGTTTGAAGTTTTCTACATATTCTGCACTTATACTTTTGATTTAAAAATAATTTTGAGCATATGAAATATTTTATCAAAAATGATGTTAAAACATTTTTGAATAGCAACACTTATAAATTTTAACAGAAATCGATACAGATGGCTATTTTATAAGTCCATGCAAAACTTCAGCTTATTCATGCGAATAGTTTTGAAGTTACGTTACATTTTCTATTTTCGCTGTAATTCGAGCCCTTAAGGGACTGCATATATTTTGGAACCGTTTTCATTATTAAATATAATGATTTTACCACTTTAACTTATGAAATTTAACTATATAAATATTTGACAATATAGATATAAATTAAAATTTATAAATTAAAGAGGTGCAATATTGCACTTTTTATTTTTTTTGCGCATCCAATTTTACCGTTTGTGAAATGTAGATCATTACTTTGAAAATAGCATTTGAAGTGTGAAATAATTTAAATGCTACTTCCGGCATTTAAACGCAAGCAGAGAACTTCTCTATCTAAATGTGGAGACGATCCATTTTATGTCGAGAATACAAAATGTCATATATCTCCCAATCTATTTATTATATATAAACCAAAATTAATATCCGGGGGTATTTTTTCATGAGAAATTTATTTATGGCATCAGAAACGGGTGTTGCTATTGAAAATATTGAAGTTAGTGCGATTTTAAATACGTAGTCGACCCCTCATGAAATTTTTAACCTTAGAATCCTTTAGTATACGCTATTTTCTGCAAAACGGTATCTTTAGTTTTAAGAAGCAATGATTAGCGGCGGAATAATGCTGGATGGATCCTTCCTTTTTTCCTTACTTTTCCGTTTTTCTTCTCCGACTATCGAATTGATGCCTAAGTCACGATTATGACAATAATAATCTAAAAAACTCTGTTTTTGATACGTATTAGGATTCACAAAATCTACCTGAAAGAAAATAAATTTTATTGAACCTACATATCCAGATAACATATATTCGAATAATGCTTAATATTCATTAATTACTTTTGATGAAGCTAAATTTGACAAATGTAAGTATATTATAAAATAAATATTTTATATCAAAAGCAGCTTTATTTTTTCTAGATCATTTTAAAAATATGACTTAATTTGCGGCGAATATGTTTAAGAGAATTAATTAAAACAAAAATTTATTTGAGAAAGATTTTAAACTTTTGATTTACTACTTTTAGATTTGAGTTTGAGAAAAATATTGATTTCGAAATTCACTATTATATGTAGTAAAGAATTATACATTATAATAAATAAAGAAAGAAAATAAATATTTAAAAATATTTTTATTTTACTCACTTTCCTTATCTTTATATTTTTAGCGAATAAATAAAAGTTTGTTTTTATCCAGCTTATTAATCCTATAATCAGAAGAATTTTGATGAAATTGGAATTTTGCTTTCATCTGTGCTCAGTGACTTGCATTAACTTATATTTGGTCCTGTGTAAAGGATTCTAATTCGCTTATGATATAAAGTAATTCAGATATTATTGTGAGTGTGTACGTTCTGCACTTTGGTTTGTGAGGTATTTGAATATAAAACAGATTTTCGCACCTATCTTGGGAACTATATCTACATTTTAATATCATATTACTTTACACCACACCGCCCTGTCTAGAGCTCTAGTGGATGCTATCCGCCAGGTGGAATTTGAAGCGTTTATTTTGAATGAAATGAACTGTGTCTTTCATAGAACTCGAATCGCTGAAGCAGTTACAAAATAATTGGATGTGAGTCTCCCCAAACAAATTCGTTCTGCTTGTCTGAGGAATCTTATATTCCTTATAGATTTATTTGATGTTTTTAAATCTTGAAATAAACAATAAGTAATAGGTAAATATATATACTTTAAGTGTTTTGTCCATCAAAAACGGAAAAGCATTTAATTACAAGTAGGAAATATAAACCGGTGTTGCTTCAAACTGAACTCCAGTTTAATTGAATAGCAACTAACCAATGTAACAAGTTCAAACGCTGAAATTGAAACAAGGAGGATTGTACAGCAACTGATTCCGAATATCAAAATTGCCGATCTAGCTTTCTACACACCTAATATCTCACTAAGCCTACATGAAAAAATAGTAGTCCTTCATATACTGCATTCTCCTGTTCTATTTAGCTAAATCCTCTTGCAATTTCTCTAATCAAGGATTTGAGTTTCAGATAAATTAAGATGAATGTTCTGTAAATTGTTTAACGCAGTTAGATTACAAGTGACTCCACAGATTAAAGTGGATTTTAATTCGATATTTGGTGCATTAGCACCTTGTGAGTATTTATTCTTTCATCGCTGTGAAATCCTTCTGAGAATGGCTCAATTTAGTTTTAGATAAATTAAGATGAATGATCTGTAAATTGTTTAACACAGTTAGATTTCAAGTGACTCCAGAAATTAAAGTGGATTTTCATTCGAGATATGGTGCATTAGCCCAATGTGAGTATTTATTCTTGAATCGTTGTGTAATCGTTCCTAGAGATTTTAAATTCTGATTTTCGAACCTGTAATAAGTAAAGACATGTGAGATTAGTTAAATAATTTGAAATGAATTGATATAGATAACACATTTGCATAGTGTTTTAACTTTTAAAAAAAAGATGAAAACATTTCAGCGATATGATGTAATCTGGATCATTATGTCTTCGAAAAAAACAGATATTTCAAATATTTGAAAGTTTGAATCAAAACATTCATAGAGTATTCTTTAAAAATCTAGTATATATAAAAAAATAAATAACAAACGCAAGATTTTTAAAAGTATAAAATAACA
Organism: Araneus ventricosus; assembly: GCA_013235015.1. NCBI lineage: Eukaryota > Metazoa > Arthropoda > Arachnida > Araneae > Araneidae > Araneus > Araneus ventricosus. The sequence goes on from BGPR01002152.1 coordinate 177,073, forward strand.
TGAAAAGTTTGTTTTTTAAACTGTAGGAAAATACTTCATCACGCATAACATGAAACAATTATTTGTAGTTTATGTTATGCATGTGCACAAAGACTTAATTTGAACACATCTTACTAAGTTTAAAGTGTTTCAGTAACGACTGTCTTATTGTTGCCCATTGTTAGATTTGGACAGAAATTTTAGACTATACAGTATAAAATTCCAGCAGCTTTTGCATTGTGCTATGTATAACAATATTTACTAGCCGTGATAGAAATCAGTGATCTTCCAGTGATTTAATGAAAATAAAATGCTTTCGCCTTTTCTAAGAGATTCATTTCAGATATACACGTTGAACACTTGATGAAAAGCATTAATTTACTTAATTTAATCAAATAAAATAAAACAGTCGAACAAATGACTTTTATGCACTCTCAAAAGTGTTTTTCTTCTAAATTATCGGTCTTCCTTTTTATCACAGTTTTACGAATGCTATGTAAATAACCCTGCATTTACTCAATTAACTGATTATTTGTAGTCAACATGAATGATTATTATAATTTTCAACTCATTAAAACTCTTTTATTTAACAATTTGAGGTCTCTTAGTTTCTCATAAACTCGTTTAGACAATGACGATTGTACGATAAGGAAACTAAATCTAATCCTTTTTCGAGTCAAGTGGGACGTAAACAATTCTTCAATCAGATCTGGCTCATTCAATCAAGCCAGAGTAATTAACAACACATGTAGGGGAACTTAAGCAATGAACAAACAAGAACTACGTTGTAGGGGGAAAAATAAGAGAAAGAAAAGATCAGAGTTTTATGTGGAAAATAAAAGTGTACAAGTGAAAACATTAGAGCTTTTTATTCTATCCAATGAGCCTGAGACGCAAACAGTTAGCAGCTTTTGCTGAAGCACAAAATCTTTCTTTGATTTTTAGTCATTAGCAATTATCAGAAATTTTAATTACTGATTATTTGTAATTAAAGCTTCAATATTTCTTTTCAGATATCTGCTTGATAGCTATTCAAATTAAATTTTGGATCAAAGTATCAATTGTTATCGAATTATCATTTATAACATACGAAGAACCTGATTTGGAATAACATAGTTCCGAAATATGTATGATGTTGAATTTCAAGTGTCCGTCTCAGTTGGTACATTTTCATAGAAACTATTTTGAAATTACGATATAATAAAGGCATCGTAATCTTTTCGTAGTTTCAAATTTAAAAGAGAAATTCGGAGTTTATATTTGAAACTTATTTTCTCTGCACAGAGTGGTCATTTGTTTTGTTCTATATTTTTTCTTTAATTATTCTGTCTTATATCGAAACGAAATTTTATTTCGTGAAATAATTAACATATGTTAAATCTCTGTTATCCGCTTGTTTAACAAATTTAAGTGCAAAATTTTCTTCTAATTTTCACTACCCTTTACTTTTTAATCTTTTCAAGAGCGGTAATTTCCCGACGAAAGCACCTTTTAAAGGGCTTTTTCCTTAACCAGGCTGTAGTCTAGTCATGACTTATTAGAAGAAAAATGCAATTGTAGTGTCTAATGAAGACATCAGATGGAATCAATAAATCTAAATTTTTTCTTATATTCAATCAAACCTGTGTTTAACGACATTGTAGGGGCCTAGAAAATATATTGTTATAGACAAATTATCGCGATAAGCAATTTCACGATTTGCGCAACCAATGTGTGCATATATTATTGCACTAACATAATGTATTATGCTTATTGATTCATCATACAAATAGTCGCTGACATAAAATTGTTTTTTGTAAACGCATAAAATATACAATTTTATATGCTGGCATAAAATTTTATGTCCTCAACCTCAAAATGTTAACTTTAGTTGAAATCTTCAGCATAGTCATTTACGGCACCTTCAATCGTTTTCGTTTGCTATCCACTTAAATTTTTTTCCACAATATTTCCAATGTCGTTTCTTCTTCTTTTTCACTTTCTCGTACACGAAGTATACAAAGAGAAAGTATTGTAATCGTCAAACAAATTCGAACTCGAGATTTTGACGAATCTCCACGTTTTATACATCCCTGAGTCCGAAAAACACAATTTTGGAATTATGTATGTCTGTGAGCACGGTAACTCGAAAACTAGTAGAGATACAGGGATGAAATTTGGTATTTGATCTTTACACATCATTTGTAGGTTTCTATCAAATTTTGGACCAAATCCGTCTAAGGGTTGACTGTCTGTCTGACTGTATAATCGCATACTTGTAAAAATTATATTTCCTAAACCCTTTGACTTAGATAGATAAAAATTGGTATGACGGTTGCTAACATTAATTAGAGAGAGGTGCTGAAATTTCGTTCCAATCGGTTAAAAAAAAGGCGTCCAAATTGCATATTTAAATTTCTAATCCGATTCTCCATACGCATGCGTACTGGTAGCAATCTCTGTGCACGCGGAAGGATTATGTCACTTTGTCCTTGAGCCGACAGAAGTGGAAATGGTGCTAGACGCAATCCGTACGCATCTCTCTGAATTTGATTCCTTACCTAAATATCTTACAATCACTATAATCTACAATGAAAAATCGTCTGATAATCATTGGATTCTGGGTTACAGTAGGTTCGAATTTTTTTATCCACATAGGGGGAGTGAAAACGGGACCTTTTTATGAAAGTGTAGGAGAAAGTTTAGGGGAGAGCACTCTCGCTGGTTTTACAAAAAAGTTGCTATCGCCCAGTGAAAAATCCCATATTTTTTGCAGCATAAACTTGCTTTAGATCTTCATCGATTTCCGAAATTATTTGCAGCCTTTCTATAAATACTTATGCTTACGCGCTGCGATGAACGCATGAAAAGCGAATTTCAAATAATCAAAAAGAATCAAAAGAATAAACCAGCGGGAGTGTTCTCCCCTAAACTTTCTCGTATACTTCCCCAAAAATGTGCCGTTTCCCCTTCCCCGCGTGGCTAAATAATTCGAACCTACTGTTACCCAGAATCCAATGACTATCGGAAGGTTTTTCATTCTAGTGATTGAAAACATCTAGGTAAAGAATCAAATTCAAAGAGATACGTACCGAATAAAATGCATGTATCACACACTTCCACTTTTACCGCCTCAAGGACAAACTGACATAATTCGCTGCTTCATAATGAAATTTCGTTTCTTCCGCGTGCACAGAAGATTGCTTCAAGTACGCATGCGTGTGGAGATAACGGATTCTCTTCAAAAGTAAATTATACAGACCGACAGACAGTCAACCGTTTGACGGATTTGGGCCAAATTTTTATACGGACTTGCATTCATGATGATAAAACTGTGCACAAAATTTTATCTATTCAAGCTTTTGAGTTATAGTGTTCGCATGACCGTGGACAGACAGACAGACTTCCCGTAAGCGGATTTTGTCCAAAATTTGATAGAAACCTACAAATTATGTGTCAAGTTCACATACAAAATTTCATCCCTTTATCTCTAATAGTTTTCGAGTTATTGTGTTCACAGACACAGAGACACACAGAAAGACATAATTCTAAAATTGTGTTTTTCGGACTCAAGGAAGTCTAAAACGTGGAGATTCGTCAAAATCTCGAGTTCGAATTTTTTGACGATTACAATACTTTCTCTTTGTATACTTCGTATACGAGAAAGTAAAAAGAATCAAAAGAGTCGAATGGTCAGTCCAAAGTACTAGATAGGTACTTTGTACCAATCTAGTACAAAAACATCTGTTCACCTTCCAATCGCTAGTCCCTTTTCGCATCCCCCTGATCCAACAGGTTCCGGTTTCTAGCCCTGACTTTTCTCCTGTTATCTGACATTCTTGGCCATAGTGTGTCTTCTCCAAAACAAAACCAGCGGGAGTGGTCTCCCCTAAACTTTCTCGTATACTCCTAACAATGTGGAGAAAAAATAAGATAAAAGGCAGGAAAACGAACAAGCGTCCCGAAGCGCAGTGGAGAAAAAAAGCTTGGGAATCGGAAGCTTGGAGGCGAAAGGCGTTGGTAAAAGCTGAAAGGATTGGCGAAAGTGAATCGCGCAATTACGCAATAACGCCCTCGCGTCATTGTGTGATGAGAAAAGACAAATAGGCGATTTGGACACCTTCTTTTCGACCGATTGAAAGGAAAATTGGGCAACGATCTACAATTATTGTTAGCAGGCCTCATACCAATTTTCATTTATCTAAGCTTTAGAGTTTACGAGTTATAATGTTTAGAAGTATGCGATTTTACAGAACAACAGACAGTCAAACCTTTGACGGATTTGGCCCAAACTTTGATACGGACCTACAATCCTGATGATAAAACTGTGTACTAAATTTTATCCATCTAGCTATTCAAGTTTTTCAGTTACAGTGCACACATGAACGCGGACAGACTTCCCGCAGACGGATTTTGTCCAAAATTTGATAGAAACCAACAAATGACCAAATTTCATCCCCGTAGCTCTAATAGTTTTCGAGTTATTTTGTTCACAGACAGACATAATTCCAAAATTGTGTTTTTCGGACTCAGGGAGGTCTAAAACCTGGAGATTCGTCAAAATCTCGAGTTCGAATTCTTTGACGATTACTATACTTTCTCTTTGTATACTTCCTATACGAGAAAGTGAAAAAAATAGAGATCGTTCTGAACTAACTTTCTAAAGAGGTAAAATTATCGCTATAGACAAGTGAGTCTAAGAAGTGCTTATCGCTGTAGGCAGATTGAAAATATATTGAGTAAATAGGAATTCCGCCGGCACCAAAGAAAATATCGTTATAGGCAGGTTTATTGTTATAGACAGTTTCGTTAAACTCAGGTCTCACTCTATTTAAAAACCCTCAAACATAGTCTTCATGACGGAAAATATATTGTTTGGGGCTCTGAAAGGGTCTCGGTGTCTCACACAGAGAAACTCATAGCGTGTACTGAAATGGGTTAGCGTTGTCAAAAAAAATCAACAATATCGTTTTCGTTATTTTCTTTGTCTGAAATAAATCCTATTCTTTTAACAAATGAAAAATATATGTAGGGGAAAGTTGGGTATTATGACGAGGAGGGTAAGATGACGAATTGGACTTTTCTCAAAAATTACGCTAGATGACAGCCCAGATTCTGCATCATTATAGACCTCTAAAGACCAGCTACCCGTGTCATGCCAAAAGATTCCATCCCGTTTCTTTTGTGATACACAATGCGCGATAATGTGTTATCGAGTAGTTCCGATGCAACTTTTGGTTGCGAATTGTAAGGGATACCGTTCATGGAGTAAATATTTTTCATTTATGCCTTTGATATTCGTAAAGTGCTGATAAAAACATATTAAACGATGTCTTATTTTAATGTTTTCTGATGAGCAGATATCCTTCAATGTTTTTCGAAATAAAAACTGAGACGTCAGGTAAGATGACAAACCTTTCCACGCTAATTTGTGTATTCGTCATCTTACCTGACTGTCACTTCAACCATTTAGATTTAATTTTATTTTATTTGCGGAATTATTACAACATAAATAATATTAGGGTTGACTCATTTTCCAACCGATAATTTCATAGTAGGGGTTCTGAACTAAAAAACTGTCACTTTCTAGACCCGAAATAAATTATATTTCAGTATCATACTCTATGCACAAGGGACAAAATATGGAAAAGAAAAACGGATAACCAGAATTAAATTGATTGATACAGTTTTTGAATTCATAAATAAGAAATAAAGGGCAATTTCTGAGATTTTTGGAGCTGATTTCATTTCTTAATATTTCAATCTAAAGTTTCGATTTATAAGGTTCCGTTTGTTTGGTGCTGTTTCTTTAGTTTGATTATATTTGTTTCGTGTTATATGCAATTTATTATGTTCAAGTTGTGATATTAACAGCTTTAAATATTTGAATGATAACATATGATGATGAATTGAATTGCTATGTCAGTTCCTCATCTTAACCAGGTCCGTTCGTCATCTTACACACACAGTTGAGTAAGATGACGAAAATGAATTCTTCTTCTAAAATTTAATTTTTAGATCTCAAATTTGAAAATAAAAATTTAAAAAAAATATCCTTTTAAAGTAAAGGGTTTCAAGGAGATTTCCCGGAACAATAATACTCCTGCAACGAATATTAATGTTAAGAAAAATCCTCAAAGCTTAAAGTCGCCATCTTACCAGACTTTCCACTATAAATCTATGTTTTATGGTATATTGGATATTTAAAGAATGCTTGTTACTTGAATGCTTGGAGCAACAGAAAACACACATAATTAAAAGTATCTTATATTGCCTAACTTTTACACTTATATTAAAAATATTTTTTAAAAATTGGTTACTGCTTTTTATCTCATATTGAATGTTTTGAAAACGCCCGGTGAAGAAATAATACAAAATTTTTCATAGCATCTTTATGTGGAATCCATTTTTATATACCTTCGGTCGGACGCACTCGTAAAACGTTCGAGTGCAACTCATCTGTGAGATTAAAAGCTAATTTTTTTTTCCTTTTTCTAAAGGGAACGCTTATCAAACTGAACTATTCAGTCATGAAAAGCTTTATTTGCGTTTCTAAATAACTTTTTGTATTTCCTTGCAATTGCAACTAACGAAATGTAAAGGAATTCAGGAGGGAGTTGAAATTTGTTCTCCCGTAAGGTTCCTTAGCTTTCACAACTGTTGTCGTCGAGAGCCTGCCAAAATTTGATATTTTTGAGACAATATATTCGAAATAACAATCAATATCACTGAATTAGGTTCTGGGACTTAGGTATACGAACTTCTGCAGGTATAAAAAAAAATATTGAGAAAAATTTGGAAATCAAAAATTCAAACGTTATCGGGCGCAACTCATCTACCAGATTAATGTGCCCATCATGTACATGAAAAGGACACTAGAGAAAAAAAGCCGCAATAACCTAGTGTGAGTGGTAGGGAACCAGAAAGTTAATAGAGGTTCACCCCTTTCTCGATGAAAACCGCATTCCGCCACAAAAAAATATGGGTACTTCATCTCGTAGATTAGATGCGCCCGACGGAAGGTTAAACGAGCTGACTAAGAAAACGTTTCAAAAAGTTTTAGTCTAAGAAATTTCTGCTATATAACGGAGGATTCATTAAGGTTTAAACGAATCGCCAACTAAATTTTTCTATTAATTTCGTGAAACACAATACCTGCTATAAATCATGCAAATTTTGGCGAATTACCTGCCCAGGTTTATGCAGAAAGAATGAAAGAAGCCTGAAGCCAGACTATAAATATTATAATAAGAATTTTATAAGGATTGCTTTTAAGATGGAAAAGTTTATTTTATCTTTTCTTGTCGCTTGAAATATTTGTGAAAAATATGAAGAAAGAGAATTTCTTGGGCAGGCATTAAAAAGATTTGTGATACGGAGACTTACTATAAAATAAATAAATGTTATGCTTTTAACACTGTAGGACGCGGATCGGTCCTGTGAGGCAAGAATTTATTAGAGAAAATTAAACGCTCAACGAAAAAATTCCAGATTCACAGTAGCTGCATTGAAGGTCATTTACTTGCCACCAGTAAACCACTTGCCACAGGCATTTCAAGAATTTCCTCTCATTTGTTATCTCAGAAAACAGACGGTCGGGCCTACGAAGCCCGATGCGCTCTCGAGTTTCTGTGTAGGATTGCTAGAGACAACAGATAGATAGTGACGATTTATCGCTATTCGTACTAAAAATATGAGATGTTACGGTTAGAAAAGCTTTCAGCTGAAGATCAACAAATTAAGAATCGATTAACGAAGAAAATAAAGAAATTTTTCCTGTTGAATCAGTTAGAGATCATAAGTTGGAATCTAAAAAGGAATTAGACAATTAATGGGATATTTGGGAGTCCACCTGTTATTTAGAAGAAGGTTAGGGTTGAACAACGGAGTAGTAAACGCAGGATAGGTCGAATTAACAAATGGTGTAAACAAAAACCTCGAACAAGAAATATATGAGAACTTCCATACACAACATCGTCATACAACTGCCTGAAAACTTTGGAGAAGCAAAAGTTGTATAATAGGTTCAAAAGTCTTGGAAATGCATATCAATGGGACAGATGATACATTAATGCTTATATCCAGGAGAATTCAGGTAATTGTGGACGGGAAAGCCAACCTTTTCATAAATGCCTTGGAGTACAAGCATTCATCGATCTACTTCAATTCAATGTGCTCCCCAGAAGAGATTTATCTGAAAATTATTTTATTAATATTTTATATTTTGTACATTAGTGAGACCAATTTTTCCTATTAAAGTAAATGTGATTTTCTTGGCGTTTTGTTAAAAAGAAAGGACCCAAGGCCTACGAAGCCCGACGCGCGTTCTCAAGTAAGTGTAAGGAACACGTGCCCTCACGGGTTAAGATAATGCTCTTTGCTCTCTTCATTACCCAAACGTTATTAACTTTTTGAAGATTTCGATTTATTTCAGAAAAAATAGCTCTTACTCTTTGAAGGGAAGACAAAACTCCTGTTAAACAACGAAGTATGCAGTTACAGTTGATAAAATATATTAAAAGGTTATTATATACTACTTTTAATTATTTTTTGACAGTGTTTTTAACTAGAATAAAAATATGGAATTTTACCTCAATATGTTCATATGTATGTTTTTTTAAGGTAAAAACTTTAAAAATTTGTGTATTGAAAATGTAAGAAAAAAAATCTGCAAAAATCGCCATTTTAAAAACTTACTAAAAAATATCTAACATTAATTTAAAGTGCGAGAAAGACATAGATATTGTCTTTATTTAGAATTAAAATATTCCAAAGAATTTATGTAAAGGCCACTTATGTGTTCTGTCCTATTTTTAGGACGATGAAGAAATATGGTTTAAATTAAAATTTTTAAACACGTAATTTCATTTACTGTAAAGAACGCTTCGCCACTTTTATAAAACGAATATTTATTATATGATTTTTTTATATTAAAACATCTATCCGTCAAAAGCAGTGATCTGGTGCATTTTCTCCCGGCTGGTAAAGAATAAATTTTGCCCTTTTACTCTTTGGAGTGGATGTGGAACTGTTTTGAAAATCTTATTAATTCTAAACAATTAGAATAACACAATTTAGTAAATTGTTGTTAGACATGGTTAATGCATAAAAAAGAATTTTATCTCTGTTTAATAAACTTTATATAATTTATTTCGTATACAGAGAGAACATAAAAAAAATTATCTTGAGTATGAGAAAAATTGCTTTCTTTTGTGTTTCAAAGCCGATGTATCAGTCAACTTATAAAAAATTCCAATTGAATGCCATAACGATTCAGAAAGATATCGGCGTTGCAATGAATTAGATTTCAGTTGCTCTCTAGGAGAAACTAAATTATGAGCATTTTCCAGAAATTGTAATATTTTAAGCTTGAATATTCGGATGCATATTTAAAATACTTTAAACCTTTTTACAATTCAGCATAATTCTTGAAAACTAAAAAATATAAAAATATCAAGTTAATTTCTTAAGATGAAGTTTCCTTTCCCCATTGAATACTGCCTCAGCAATCGTTGTTGTAATACGATAGCACAATTATGTTTCGGTGTTATAGCAGTATGCTGTATTTACAATCTGGGGCAATCAGTGACTGGCGCCAGCAAGCCCTAACAAACCTCTTGCCCTTGCATTACCAATAGCCATCCAGTTGAAAGAACTACAAAAAAGTGCGGAAATTTTCAGCCATTTTGGAAGGGGGGGTCCTTCCTCCCTTCTGTTCACGTTCATAATTTCTTTTGTCTGATCTGCACTAATAAAAATACTTTCATAACATATAACGTAACAATTATTACATTAACATGCATATTAACATACATAACTTTACAATCGTTTTCGGCGCAGCTTATTCTATTCGAGCATATTGTGCCAGGGAAAATCAAATCAACTTCCAACATAACTTTTCGGGTCTCTTTTCTTCAAAATCAATACATGCATTTTGTACAATCCACGAACTAAGACCCAAAGAGACCATCCCTTGGATGTGTCCTTGAGGAGAGACCTGGAGTAATGGACAGAATCATTTTTACAAAGAACATTGTATCTCAAACGGCTTTGGCGACAGTTACAGGGAGCTAGCTCTTTGTCAGTGGATTAAGTAATGAAAGAAACGATACACCAGATAAATATACAGTACGTGTTTAATGGCTTACAAATTCTACCGAGCATAACAAAATTATTTGAATGAATAGCAACGGGCGAAGTATTAGTAGCTTCCGAAGGCTAGTCCTAAGAATTGGGAGTTATATATAGGTTACAGCAACGGTTTCTAGAGTACAGAACATCCTCAGGTTACAAATCGGCAAGATGACCCGTATTTAGCAGTAACTGCCAGAAGAAACAGGTCAAGTACTGTAGTAAATCTGCCCGATCGCTGTCAGCACACACGGGTACCACAGTGTCGAGGCAAAACGTGTATAGACTTTTGAAGGAAGGAGGTATAACGAGCTAGGTTACAAAATCTCTAACTTCGAAATTCGCCACCAGGGGCGTGGCGATCCAGAGCAGCATTTTTATGTGTGAAAAGAACAGTCTCTGATGAAAGCGCAAGACAGCTATATTTTAGTAAATATTTCTTCCAAATCTATGTTTTTCTTCAGAGATCTTTCTTTCTATAGTATAAAGATTAATATATACTTTTTCTGAAAGAAAATTTTTGTATTCCAAGCAACAAATTTCATCTCTAAGAAACCATTATAGAATTTAGGAGCGAATAAAGGATGATTGTATGTGTTACTTCGTTTTGTAAAAATGAGTTTTCTTTGTTAATTTCAGTTCTAAATCTGAGAGTTGTGTTGATAGAAATTTCAATTTAAAGCATGGATATCCCAAAATAAAGCTTCTTTGGCCGGTTTTTATGTCAGACACTCTTTAAAAATTTGAACGTATTCTTAAGCAATATTTGAGAGAAAGTTTCTTTAATGGCTTCGCCTAAGCAACCTTCAGTTACGAATCATTCTCTTTCAGTCAAAAAACATATAAATTCAGAATATTAACCCGTATTGAACCAAGCATTGAAAAAAATATTATTTATTTTTAAAAATTTTAAAAATGTGTTTCTCTAAGCCTATGTGTACACATAAAATAAAAAAAAACTTACCAAACTTTTATTAGTTTCGACGGAACAGGTTGTCCTATAAAGAGGGCAATGGTTCAATCTACTGCTATTAGTCCTTACATAGGTGGAAGGGGTGGAAAGCCTCTTAAGCTTAACCCAAAGTTGCATTTTTTTCAAATAGTTGTTAATTTGCTGCGAAGGTTTTTAGTTGGTATCCGCTTTGTCGGTTTTCTGGGTTTTTTAACAATAACATGTTCATATTTAAACTTTAGAAAATCTTTATTAACACGTTGAACACCCATTTTTCTGCAAGATGGTTTCCTTGGAATAGAAAAACCCAAATAGAAAACTGTCATATGTACTCGAAAATCAAGCAGGCTCAGACTATCATCATTAAATAACTGGTTGAGCTTTTATTAAGCAACAAATGCTGTTTCGAAACCATTAAAATTCAGAAAATCATCCGTATTGTTGGCGAGCTTTGTTTAGCAGATAATAAAAGGGCCTCACATTGAAATATCTAGCAATCTAGTCAAGTTATAAGTTATCCTCAAAATGAAGAACTTCTTTAATTTATAATATCTGTTCTTTGACATCGCTTTATTTAAAATTAAAGTTCCAATTCCAATTTCCCAATACATCTTCTCTTGAGGTAAAATATGATAACCACTGTAGAAGAGAATTCCTAAAAATTGTTTCATTTCGTCCATGCTTATTTCAAAAAGATGATTATTCTTTTGCGTGAAATATTTAATTAATTCTTCAACCGTCAGATCAATCAACTTCAAACACATTAACTCAAATAGTTCAACAGGAGATTTACCAGCAACAAAATATAATTCATTGTCTAGGCCATCTAAATCATTGTCATCTCAAGTCCACAAAAAATTCAAAACTTCTTACTCAGTTAAAAATTAAGTGGCATTCTAAAATGGTAGCATCAAAATAATTTTCAAAAGGAATCAAAATTCAAGCATGAGAAAGCGGAAAATACTATGTCTACACCGATAAATTTCAAAATACAACTAACGGCATGAGCATCATGACTCAATTCTTTGAGAAAAATTAACTCCAGTCATCAAGTTTTGTCATGATATGCACCCAAGTGCCAGTCAGACAGACTGCTGGCACCTGTATTACTTATAGAGTTCCATTCTTTGGAATCAACAGAGAAAAGAAGGACCATTACTAACTGATGGGGGTTAGGTAGTAATCATTGTACCATCGTCCTATTTATAGGACATTCGAAAATATAGAGAAAATTGATCTTCTAGATCAATTTTGGCAGTAATTTTTAACTAGAATAAAAGTATGAAATATTACCTCATTAAGTTTATATGTATGTTTTCCTTGAAGGTCAAAACTTTAAAATAATTATGTATTGAAAATGTAAAAAACAATTTGCAAAAATCGCCATTTTAAAAATTTAACCGCTTAACTTAACATCCCGAGAATACTCGTGCATCGAATTATCGAAATTTTAGTCTTATAAACTAAAATTGAATCATTAATTAGCTTTATAATTTGACACAAAAAATATGTAGGATCCATAAACATCTTAAGTATTCTATGCCTTCTTAGATGAATGAAAACGACAGTCCCTTTCCAAAACAGGAGGGGTCATCTTATTAGATAGCAAAGAAAACTATTCAGTTAAGTGGTTAATAAAGAATATCTAGCATTAATATAAACTGCGGGAAAGGCACAGATATTAAAATTACTCTTGAATAACAAAACGTCTTTATTTAGAATTAAAATATTCCGAAGAATTTATATAAAGGCCACTTATGTGTTCCGTCCTATTTGCAGACGATGAGGAAGTATGGTTTTAATTCAATTTCTAAGCACGTAACTTCAATTTCTGTGAAGAAGTACCACTTTTATGAAACGAATATTTAATATAAGAGATTGTTTTATATTAAAATATTTAATCTTTTAGTTGTTTGAGCAATATTTTTTTAAATATAAAAACTGGTGAATTTCCTCCAGGCTGGTAATGAATAAATTTTGCCCCTTTTACTCTTCTTAGTGGATTTGGGTGCGAAGTTCAGACGGTATTATTGATCAAAATTACTTCGTACATATGCCCCCATTATTGTAAAATGTATTTCTATTACGGAGAAAAATTTGATGATATCTACGAGAGTTCTTGGCAATACAATTTTACGCTGTTACTGTTTTGCATGAGCTTTTAAGCAAGCACCTATTCAAACTTGATAGCGGAGGACATTATCAATATCTTAAAAAGCAAAAACGGTTGTTTCTCTACTGCTAATATTCATAAATTCTCGTAAGGCATGCGCGTTCATCTGGATGCAAAATTTACAGGAGTTCTTGTACAGTCAAGAGACTGGATCTTGACAGTCTCAACCTGATGTTTGATAAGAAATGTGGAATCTTATTCATGAAGGCCTGGTTACAGTGTTGCCAGTTCCCAGTAATTCATTGTAAGTGTAAGGATATATATATTAATACTTCAAGAATTAAAAATATTAAATTATTCAATTTTAAACTGTGGAACTCTAAGAATTAAAATAAGGATCAATTAATGTATGTAAATAAATGTAAAATAATACAGAGATAGTGACTGAATTGTGATTAAAATCGTTAAAGACTTTTTATTTAAATATTTAAAAAGTTACACGGCAGTTCACTTCAAATTTATAGAAGAAGAGGGACCAATTTTAGAGATTGAATAGTTCTGATTGAGAATGCATGTGGCAGATTCATGATTTCTATTCAAAATTTGATTCCGAGAACAGTATTATTTTATGTTGACAGAAAGGTTCAAAAGAATAATTTATAGGTGGGTCAGAAATACTACCTCTAATGTGGAAAACACACCATTTACATCTTTCATTCTGAAATATTTACAAATGAATCAGAACATTCATTTTTGGTTTTATCAGATTTACATATTCTACTATATAAAGATATTATTCCGAACACTAATTCGAAATCAAAATTAATTACCGATGACAGAAAGAATTAAAGCATCAAATTACGTTGGTACAGGGAATATAATTTGTAATATTTCATTAGCTTAAGAAGAAAGATGTCACATATATTTTTTTAAAAAATTAGAATCTGTTTTAACTCATACTACACCACCAACACACAAGAACTGTGTAGCAATTTCAAATGACTTTAAAATAATTTTTAGACAATTGTTTCTCATATTTCATCTTTTGCGAAAACTATAATTTATTTTATTTTCTATCAAAATAATAAAATACCAAAAAACAACATTTGTTAAAAAATAAATAAATAAGTAAACAACTTATGTAGAAACTTTATATTATTGCTTTAACAGTTAATATCCAGATCCTAACAGATATCTGCAATAATAATAATAATAATAACTTCAATCAGATTACGCATTGTTCACTATTAAAGTTTGAAAAATAAAACTTTACAAATTCGAAAAAGAGCTCACTATGTGTGTAAATTTTCAATCATATGAAATTTTTTGGCTGAAATGGAAAAAAAATACGCAAATAAAGTACTTTTTTTTATTATTTAGGCCAACTGCTAAAGGATTGCCCAAACTTTAGAATATTTGAAGAAACATGATGAAGTAATTTACAGAACGATTTTCTATGTTAGTTGTTCATCTTTCATAAATAGGGAAGCATCAACCTTTTCCGTAAATTTCACTTTCTGTACGATAATTATTCTTTCTTTAAAAATGAAATTACAAAGCAGCAGGCAAAATTCATTTTTGTTGACCTGGTAAAAAGGAACAGCAATTTCTCATACGCAAGATAATTTTGTTATGTTCTCTCTGCACACAAGATAAATTATATAAAGTTTATTAAACAGAAATAAAAATATATTTATGTATTAACTATGCATAAAAATAAATTATCAAATTTCGACAATCTAATTGTTTAGAATTAATAAGGTTTTCAGAACAGTTAAACGTAAATTGATATTCATAAATTAAAAGGGAAATCAAAAATTTTCGTATTACTTTGCTTGTATTACTTTCTTCATTTAAATTCGTTAATTCACTGAAAGAGAATCCAGATTAATGCAATGAACATTTTGAGTATGTACTGTACTGTATATTTTGAATATTTTAAAAAATACAGCTTTCGCTTTAAGATGAATAATTTATTCTGTTAGAAGAAAACTCATGTTTATATTTTGATTATTTTGAGACGATTTACATATCTGAAAAAGTCTTAAGAGTAGATGTGCCAGAAATCATTACTGATACCTCTCCATCTA